>CM061064.1:32860598-33129001 GCA_030762895.1 Sophora flavescens | reverse complement strand
CTCATATGCTCCAGAATTTCTTTTGTTTGGTCTGTTTGTATAATGCACTCCAACACGGACATTAAAGTCTGTAAAGTGTGGAATCAAGGATCCCATTTGGCCTGAGTCGTTCAAACTCTATTTTCTAGAGATGTGGCCTAGGCGCTTGTGCCACAACGCTCACAATTTGCATTGTCGACTTTGCGCTTAGTACCACGTGATTCCACATTCAAGTTTTCATTATAGGAAGCAATAGTGTCAAGCAAATATAGATTGTCATACACCATAAGAGTACCGGTTCAACAACATTTGAATTAATAGATAAAACTGAATTGATTGTTTCCAAATGAACAATGATAACCAAATTTTGTCAAACAAAAATGAAACTAAATTAAGTGCAAGGACTTAATAACCTAAATGCCCTATTGCCTCTCTTACCAAAGGCTTTCCATCTCCCATAAATGAGTCTTTCAGCATCGGTTGACGCCCGGTAGCCTCGAGGCCAACCTCGAGAGCAGTTAAGTAAGGCATTACCTTTCTTTTCCATGAGGCATGATATGATGCAATTCCTTCTTGACATGTCAGTCATACCACAAAGAAACTAACCGTTGTCACCACTTATTTTTGCACTTCTTTGTGTTGGACCATCGCGACTTCATTCTTAGTATCCTTATGTTTCCTCTTTTTGCCCTTGTACTTGCCAGAAATCAAGCTTTGAAGGGAGTGTGTATTTACGCCTTATCACTTTTTGCAACCAGCGTTTCTCAATTCGTGAGGAATTCTTTGGCACTGTTATCTTTTTGGATATAGCACCCTAAATGTCCTAGAATGCCGCAATGATCATGAGACTTCACGATTGGAGCGTTCCCACTTACCATGGTTTCCTACTCTTGAGTGCTGGAGTGTAGAGAGAGAGGTTGCTCCATCAACAATTAGTGGGTGGTCAAGATCCAAGCAGCCCCGAGAACAATTAAAATGTTCTCTTTCCAATCATAAAGTTTGTACCATTAAGATCGGGGAACCGAATTTAGGTTAGCCCGATAAAGTAGCAAGAGTAGGCTGAAGAGAGAACAAATAAATAACGCATAAATATACTTACATCATAACCCGAATTCAATCATCAATAAATTCCAAATAATGGCATTACCCCATCTCAAGATACCGATTTTAGCATTAATATGCAAGTCTTTGGACGATATTACTTTGTAGTGAATACTCTTATTTGTAATGATCAAACATTATTGACAATAATGTATGTCAAATAATAAGCCCTTCTTTGGACTGATTTGTATTTCACATCTACAACCTTATAATCACATCACATGTTTTAATACCCGGGTGTGTGCATGTAATTCGGCCAAATATTAGCCTTCGCTGGTAGATTAATGCTTTAATGGATACTGTTTACCATAACATTCCAACATTTTCTCATGAGCAATCCACAAGAGAGAGGGGTCACTTGGCGGCTTCTTAACTGGTGGGTCATAAAATGTAAACAATTTGTAATCCAAGTATAAGCAATTATTTGAATTTTGATTGAACACTTAATCCAAAATAAATTTTATTTGGCTCCAGGACAAGCGTGTGTCCAGCTTTGTGTGCATCAACATTTCTTGAGAAAAAATATTTCCCCTCCTTGTGCAAAAAAAATGATTCGGTCGTCGGTATTTAAATAAAGCGTTTGGATATAAAGCCGCGATGTTATAGTTACGACCTAGTGGTCGGGGCTCCTTGACACAAAAACCACCCGACCGCCTTGGTCTAGGGTTCAAATTCCCGTCCAGCGCTTTGTTATATTTTCCGATTTTGGAAATCGACAAAAATATAACTCTACGAATGCAATAGTGGAATCCGAACATGGAACCATCTTGAAAGGAAACACCCGCTCGAGCCACCAAGCGGTAATGTTGTAATTTTGCAGATCGCCAATATTCTAAAGTCTAAATGAAACGTTTCATAATCAAATAAAAATTTCCAAAGTGGGATCGAGCGGTGCCCAATGTTTCAAGAGTCCTGCCATGACCACCATTACACCGTAAAATACCATTATGGATAATGACTAATTTGTTATCGAACTCCGACCTAACAGAACCGAAAACTCAAACTCGAGAAAACCAAATCCATACAATAACATAACAATATTTTCAGCAGCATTTATGATTTGATATTATAAAATTAAAAATCCATGAATTCGTAAAATTTTTAATATGGATAATACATGAATTCAATATTATTAATATCCATACTTCCCAATAAAATTATATCATGTTCTTAAATTTGACATTTTCACAATTTAAAATCATCAAATTAAAAACACTCCAATCATTCATTAAACAAATTTTCGTGATTCCAACATAAACTTGTGGCTCACGATACCACTTGTTGTAAGCTTTATAGGAGAAATCCTTAAAGATGGCTTATCACAATCCAAACAAGGTAATCGTATTCGATAAACCCGAATTAAATGAAACACGATAAGCCGAGCGTCTGCGGTCATTCAAATATGATGGAAGAAACTTTGGTTCTTGGTCTTCCAAGTCACTTGATCTATGATTCTTCTTAAACCATAAAGAGTCTCTTTAGCGATGGGTGTTAGAAAAGAAAATTGGTTTCTGCATGTAGTAGAGCCCAATAACCGCTACTCATCAAGTCCATGCCACTTTAAGCGAAGAGTGATGTAAAAGCTTAATTGAAGCTTCTTTTTATGAAAAGAAGTCGTGACTTTCTCCTTCCATTCTTATCTACAATTTTGCACTATCGTAAAAACAAATAAGGCGCATAGATATCTACCCGATAATTTTCATAACAATTATATAATCAGCAGCCATATTAAACGCTAACAGATTAGATCAAAGCATAATTTAAACCAATTAAAAATAATGGTCCTGCGCATTTAAATATTCCAGGTACCAAATTACCAAAGTTGATATGCCTATTAAGGTTCGATTATAATATTTAAAGTTAATTTGTAAGGTCTCAGTAATAAAATTTTATCAGACAGTCACGAAATCTCCAGACACACTAGCCCAATAAACAACATATATCAAGACATCAATACTACAAACTGAAAAATGTCAAAATAAAGTAAAGGCAGCAGGCAGTTTAATTAAGCTAGGTATTTTGTGGTAAAGGCCATTAGTTTAATTTTAGGATTGGCAGCTACGGGGGAAAGAAGTAAAAATATGGCAAAAAAGTTAACACTGTCCCTGCATTTGGGAGGTAGGCTGAAGCATTAACGCCAAGCACGTAATGCCATTATATATATCATTAAGAAAAATGGAAAACAAATAGTACCACACATCAAGTAAGTTTTTTCCCCATGTTATTATGAGATATACAATACCAGGGATTTTGAATTTGAATTTCAAGCCCAAGTTCCTTTGTTACTTTTATGTTTATGTAAAAAAAGATGAAGATTAGTTTTTAAACATTGGTTTGGCTCCTGTACAAAAATGGCCAACGACTCTTCAGCTGAAACTGTTGCTTTGCGATGAACGCCTCGTATTATGCGCTGGAACTCCTCGTTGCTCAGCTTATCTTCGAATCCTCCGCGCCCTTTCCGTCTCCGATCTTCAGGTTTCCGTCTCGCCGTCTTTTACCTTCCTCAACTTCTCCGACTGACGCCGGCAAGCCAAACTACTCCGAAAATAGAATCAGTCGCCGCCACAGATCACTTATCCATTACACATGTCCCCTTCGGCAAGATCCGTAATCAGGTTTTCTGGGACTCAACTTCTGTAACTGCCACGGGCGACGGAGAAGCAGAGTTGGTTTGGGATGGGAATGGGAGAGGGCCGCGATCGGTGGTAGTGGTGTCGTCGTCGGAAGCGGTGGTGAGTCGGGCAGATTGGGCGAGGGCCGCGGCGATGATGGCATTGGAGACGAAGAAGAGAGGGCTGAAGAAGGCGGCGGAGAGACGGAGGGCAGGGGAGGCAGGTGGGGAACCAAGAGAGAGGAGAAGGAGAGCGAAAGGCAGATTTCAGTACGAAGCGTCTTGGCAATACCAGTGGGAAGCATTGCATCTTGGCATGGTGCTCCCTCACCGTCCATAGGTGCAGAGAGAGAGAGAGAGGAGGAAGGAAAATACATGAAGTGGAAGAGGAAAACAGTATGTCTCTCTGTTCAGTCTCTCTAACTTCAGACAGCATACCCACTTGGATGTGGTCTCATATACCCTCTTTGATCTCAACTGCATTTCTCTATGGTGCCCGTTGTTTCTTCTTTTCTTTTTTTCTTTTTTTCCATTGAAACTTCCGATTTTTGTCATGTATCAAATGATGAAGGTTTTAATTGTTTTTTGGTCACGTAATTTTTTAGATTATACGGTTTGATCATAAAAATTTCAATTATTATTTTTAGTAATTTTTACTGATTGTGCGATTTGGTCAACAGGAATTTTGTTTTACATTTCGTCCCACGACTTTGGGTAAAATTATATTTTGGTCAGCCCCAAAAAAAATTTAATTGCCGATAACTAGTCATGGATAGGAGAATGTGATTTTGCAGTCAAACAGAATCAGAGGACTAAATGTAGATTCTAAACTAGAAGACCAAAGTCGCAATTAGAAAAGTTGATGAACTAAATGTCAATTAAATTTTAGTAAAAAAATTATGATGTCAGAAAAGAATGAGGATAAAAATAAATTAACCTATTCAAATGTAACCTTTTGGATTTGGAATTCATATTTTTTTAAAATGAATGAATTTATGCTTTATGGAAATCCCCATGATATTCCAAGACATTATTTTAGAGTTTATTTTCTTTTTTAACAAAATGGTAGTTAGTAAAATTACTCTCATTGTATGGGCAGGAAATAATTGGCAATATGGCATGGTGAGACTCAGCGGGAGCCAAAGTGCTGCGAGGCACGTATCCGGCGTCTCCCATAAGCTATGAATTTTCGGACTAGCCAGGCGTAGGTGGATCTCCATGGGGAGGGTTGCCCACAAAGAGTTTAGTGGCGTCAGGAGATTTGAACTACCCATAAAAAAACAAAGTTCCACTCCGGATCTTGTCAGCATCACGGGAAGCATATTGGGCTTAGTTCTTTTTTGATGTATAGAGTTTTTAATTTCAAATTTTAATACATGTAGCATGATTTTTTATATTATCAATTAATTATACCTTACTATGCATATTTTTAAAAATAATTATTGCAATAAATTTTTAATGATGTGATAGTATATTATTGATTGATGATGAAAAAAATTATATTGAAATCCATTGTGATAAATGTTCTTTGTAACTTGAGGACGAAATGGGGCTGCAGTTGATTGATCCTTGTAGATGACTCGTAAAAACATTTTAGACGAAGTTTCATAAGACTTCTTTAATCGTGAATTGATCAATGGAATGATGGACATCGAAAGCGCAAATAATATTACCACTCAGAGCTTCATCCATTAACGCCAATTAGGTGCCAAGGCAAACAAATAGATTTAACATTTTGACATTTAAACTGTTATTTTAATAATTAAAAGAAACAATGATAATATCAATTTGTTAAAATCAAAATAAATATCGATATAAAATTTATTTCCTTATTTATGTATAAAATTTAAACTCTTTTTTTATCTCCATGAAATTGTTTCTACATCTTGAAGAGGAGGCTATTCCTTCCAAACTTTTTGAATCAGTGACCCTACCCATTCATCAATTATACAGAAAAACATATCATTGATAGAAATAGCAATGGTCTTGTATTTATTGTCATCAATTATTTTACAAAGCATATCATTGATAAGAAATATCAAACATACTTCCCATAAACATCACTCAGCTTTTCAAAATTATTGTGTTTTGTATAACAATGCAAGGTAGCAACTTTTTTGACGCTATTATGTCTTTTAGAAGGTTGTAAAGATTTGCCATCTCTACCACTTTGGTTTAAAATTTCATATTATTTTCCACTCTAATTTCAATCTTCTTTGTTAATTTATGACTTTTTGTCCTTTTCGGGATTGGCCTTGACCCATTAATAATCAAAATGGTCATTAATAGTCAATATCCTTAAGAGCAAGTTGAGATCCCATTAAAAAGAGTGATCAATGGATACCGAGAGGGAACAATAAAGGCATTAACCCGGGTTACCACAATAAACTCGAGCTCGAGCTGCTCAATGATCAAAGAGTCGAGAAAGCTCAAGGACATACCTCAACCTGCGAGATCACTCTAGAGAATTTCCTAGAAGCAATATGCTTCAGCGAACCGGTACTTCTTTTTGAAGTCCCGTACTAATCCATTAGGTCCCACCTATGAACCAACTCAACTCCTATGCTAAGCAAAAAAGATTATAAATGAAAGGACTCCAACCTATATGAAGGGATATCGTCCACCTCAACAAACCTACACATTCATAGACCAGACACGTACGCCCACTTCCAGGCCATACAAGGCCTATATCCCTTATATCAACTACTCTTTTGACACATTAAGAAAGATGGTATTTCTGTCTTAATCACAACCCATTTTAAAAAATTTAACCATAAACATAAACCCCATCATCTTAGGGGCGAGGGAGTTTGAGTCTTATTCTGCAATCTTGTATTACTATTAATACAATATCTTATCGTAATATATTTTCCAAAACATATAAATGTAGCTTCTATCTTTGTAAGATATTATGGAGGAATGAAGTGGTTTATTATGTAAAATGGGAAGGCTTTACTATCACCAATTAGTGATTATGTGGTTTTTTTTGATAACAGAGGTATGTGGCTTTTTGTCTTCATACTCGAAGATATTGACTTATTCCCACCATGCGTCAGTATCAGAAAAGAATCCGAACTGCTCCAAACCTCTCTAACTGGCGTATCGAAATTTAATTATCAGGGCCTGCTTGACCCACTTCTGTCTACTCCCTCCATTATCTTATATTTGTTCTTTTTTGAATTCCGTCTTTATACCAGTATAGCTTATTAGATTGTACATCAAATTTGTGTATTAGATTCGAGGCGTTAATTGATATACCTTTTCTCTTTAATTATTTGTATCGTGTTTTTGGTAAGATATAAAAAAAAAAAAGTTTGGAAGGGGATTGAGACTTGAGGTCGCGAGGAATATTGCGTGAGTGGCTGAGTGGTGAGATAGGATGTAGCATTTTCGTGACCGATGATGAATCAGACAATCCCAGTGAAGCTGGAGAGTACCATCGTTCATTAATTCTCTCCCTTTACTTTTGAAACTTTACTTACTTTTTTGATCAAAGGACTAACAGGGTGTAACAATTCGCTCATCAACTTTATTCGTGTCATATGCAGCCTAAGCCAAACGAAAACATTCCATAGTATGCTTTAATTTTGAGCTCCCATAAACCAGGTTCACCTCTCTATCTGTTAGTTAACATGATGATAAATTACAACAGCATCAAAAACCTTACTACCGAAATTAAAATAAATAAATAACAATCAACAACCCTCTTAACTTTCTCACTTCCATTCAGTTAGTGAATCTATGTACTGATCGCAGACAGTTTAATCACTTTGAAGTTCCCAATCATGATATTCCCAATGCCAAGTTTTAAATTTTAGTGGAAGAGAGTGTAGTATCAAAACTGTTCATGTAAAATTCATAATTAATCTTACATAATTGTATCATTCAAACAGGTAAAGTGAGTCAACATCAATATACAAATTTAAACTATAGCTTGCTAACGTCAGATCCAGGAGGGGAGGCATGTATCCTAGTCTTTCCTTTTAAACAAACTATGTTTTATCAAATCCGTCCCCCTTTCTCATCTTTTAATGGTGCAAAAGCACATATAAGATATTAAGGGAAGACTTACATGTGATTAGATAGCATTTGAATAAAAATGATTTCAAATAAAATTAATTTTGTAAAATTGATTTTATTAGAATTGAATTTGAGTAAAAAAAGTTACTATTTAAATATTTTAATTTTGCGGCACAGTTTGATGCTAAACACTAGTATAAATTTCCAATTCGACTCAAGAAACTAGTTATTAGCTTTTAGTCAAAATCACGTATTAAAGCAAATCGATTTTTATCTTACAATATTAGCAATCACAGCTACTAAAATCCGCGTTTGTAGTCGATCAGTGCGATAGGGCTGCATGCTTTTTTTTTTTTAATATCTTGTGATTTATTAATTTATATATGAAATTCTATTTGTAAGTAATATGTTCTCTTGACATTAATTATATCCATTATCTCCACCATAACTAGATATTAGTATAGACTGTGGATACAACATTCATTTTTTTCATACGAGGAAAGAAAATCAAGAGCTCAAAAGTACGCTAATGATTTTTTAAATAATATCTTCGGACATATATAAAATAACAGTAAATTTACATAGATGTGAGTGAATGAATATAATATGGCTCTAGTTTGGTAAAGCTAACGGATAACGGATAATCTAACGGATAGCGGATTAACTAGCGATTTGATTTGAAGTGTTTGGTAAAACCAGTGGTTGAACTAAGTGATAAATATAAAATGACATAAAAGAATATGTTTGTATTTTTTATATAAAATTATATATATTATTTATTTTAAAATAATTATCACTTTTAACACTTTAATTAATTTTAAATTATTTATCATTTAAAATATTAAAATATTAATCATTTTAATTTAGTTTTAATAATTTTTAATAAATAAAATGGAATAATCAAAATAAATTTATATATTGATATGATTCTTATATAAAATTTATTTTTAAAGATAAAATATATTTTTATCCCAAATATAAATCTAAATAGTAAAAAATAATTCCCATATTTATATATTATGTTAAATGATAGTGTTTTTTTTTATTAGCTAAGGATAAGTGAGGAATTTAATTAGATAGTATGAAAAAAAAGTGAAAAATGATAAGGCTCCCATATCATAATTTCTCAAACGCTCCTTGAGTAGAGTTTGGAAAAAAACGTTATATCTTTAGCTGAAAAAAGCGACCACACACCAATTTAAAAACAATTATCCATGGAATCCATTTTTCATCCGCTATACGCTATCCAGTAAGTACTAAACCGATTTGGATAAATAAACAGTACCTATATTTTAAAGTAAAATAAATATATACATTAAAATATAAATATAATGTTTAAACGTTATTCCCATTTAGATTGTACAGACAATGGACAGTAAACAAATTGTTTTCTTTAGTACAATGGAGAGGAACCCGACGTCCGTACACAGGTAGTGGAGGCATTCGCGAGTAGTAGACCGAGTCATCCGTGAGCTAGGTAGGTAGGTATACTTTGTCACAGGTAATAGATATGAATGTTGAACACATATTCGGGACGTATTATGCATTATTCATTTGCTTTTTCATGATATTTCAAAAATATATATATATATATAAATATAAAGATGATAAAATAAGTAAAAGATAAAAATAAAAATATATAATATCACATACGATGTCTAAATTTTATATTCGAATAACTCGATAGATATTATGATATTGTGTGGGTGTGGGTGTTGTCCCTAGCTATGAACAGAGAGGCATGCAGTCCCAGTCTCATTCCTACTGCACCAGACCAGTCTATGATAATGTATCCATACACCATGTGCTACGAAACAAACCGGCCACACGCATCTTGCTCTGCTTCGCATTCATGCACATCAACCAGCCTCCTTTGATAGGACATATATAGGGTACTACTGTATTGTAATTTGAAAGTGTTTCCCCGAAAAATAACATCAATTAATATGGGCAACCGTAACTGTGCAAGATTAGGTAGGGTACTGTGTTGAAAATGTACATACCTCAAAAGATATATTCGCACGTTAGTTGTTAATTTAATTGCGATATAATATATATAATGCATTATATTATGCATGGACATCCCATCGTTATTACTTCCTACTGAGCTTCTTGCCAGAGATCAATACACAATTTATTGCAATGCCAATGGACGCATGCACACAGAATTACGAAAACAGATACAAGATTGCTTGCATTGTTAATTGTTAATATAGTTTAAAAGTGGGATAATTAAGGGTAAGTACGAGCTTAAAGTTAGCAAATTATCTTAATTAATTAAAATGAGTTGAAATTTTATTTGCATTAACTAATAAGAGTGAACATATATATATATATATTTACTTTCTCATTTTAACCATCAATCTCACTTTAAATGTGTCTTTTCATTTATAGAGTGTATTCACATGATAACATACTAGTTTAATGCATTTTATAAATAGGGGTTGCTAATATATTTTACCTTATTTCTTAGGATTCCCGGATCCTCTACGGTTCTTCAAGAAAATGGGGTTATCATAGATGGATGACACATGGACAAACAAGCAATCAATGGCTAAAGATTAAATATTTTCAATCAATATTATAGTTAAAAAAGAAAACATTAAGGAATTGGAAGAAATGCCAGACTCCTGCGTGAACCCTCCTCCTCACCAAACAAGCAGTGTTGTCCCATTACCGTGTCGTCGCCACCAAACCCCACCAACGAGAACCGCCTTCACGCCCGATGCCCCACCACAACACACCCAAACGCAGGCCAGTCCTCACGCCTCGCCGCTCAGTCGAAGGTCCGCTACGACGTCGAGTTACAAGTTTTTATTTCCTCTTTCTTATGCTAGTCGCTACATTAGAGTTTCTATGTTACATGTTTTATTTCCTCGTGCTTTTCTTTCCTCTTAAGCTTGTTTCCATGTTTTGCTACTAACAAGATGAAAATTTAACACTTTCTTTGTAGGAAGGTTTTAGTGAATCGATTTTATATTTGATGAGGAGGTGTTAAATGGACGCATGGCGTGACGGCCAGGGGCGACACAGTGAAGAGGTGGCGAGGAGTGAAGGCGGTCTTGCAGGTGGGCGTCGGGCATGAAAGTGGCGGTCTTTGCGGTGGCGGCATGGGCGGCGCGGTAACCCAGCACTTGTTAGAGGTGGAGGGAGGAGGGTTAGCAGCGTTGGGTCTTCACTGGTTCCTCAATTTCTTAGTGTTTTCTTTTTAAATAAAAATTGATTCAAAATATTAAATCCGGCCATTGATTGTTTGCTTGTCCACGTGTCGTCCATCTATGATAAAGAATCTGAAATGTCCATTTCCTTGAAGACTGGAGAGGATCAGAACTCGTTTCTTAGATCAGATGGCGGATCTTGGCCATAATTTTGGGGGGAGCCATTAGCTATTAGCTAAACTAATGTGATTAAAATTGACAAGGATCGTATTTAATTTTATCAAATTTTTAAAGTAACAATAAAACATATAAAAGAAATATATACTTACATTTAAAGTATCGCTCTTTGTTATTTTAAAGACTTAAAGTTATCATTGGTTAAATCAATTAAAAGTTTCAACTATTTTTTTAATATAAGTTACCATATTGTTGAAGTTGAGATCTCAAATTAATTTTTTTCTTGCTTACTTTAATCCATAAAATAAAATTTGTTTCAAAAGAACACTGCACCATCCATTTAAATTAATGTTTAATGCATAGTTAGCTTTTATGCACTTTCCTCGTTGTGATGCTTTTGCATGCTCACTTTCTACACTCATTTTACATGCGTATACTTATACTTTTTTAATAAAAATTTCCTGCAATTTGAAAATCAACACTATTTACCATAACAAAAATAATACTAGACTATACAAGAAGGCCAGATCCTTTTTTATTTTACACTTCTTGACCCACTAGCACTCAAACTCAACACGCATAAATATAAAACAAATAAACTGTTAGGTTTTCATGAGATAATCCTCTTCTAAAATCATATCTCATGGCAGAAGAAAACCACTCCCATGGATCTCGCATTACAAACATGAATCACATAAATGACTATTGTGTTTACCTCATGAAGCGTGCTTTTCTTTTCGATCACAAGTGCCACGAAGGTGCAACACCTCTGCTCGATCCACGCGAGCAAGCGGTGCCAGGAGCTATGCGTCTTGTGCAGTTGACTTGGCTATAGGGAAGCCACGACAAGCATGACTAGGTTTAGAGTAAGACTAGTAGTCTATTTATAAGTCATGGGCTCCTCTTGACCTATCTGCTTACTTATTGGGTCTTGTACGCTACAAGCCCAATAACCTTTATATTAATTAAATCATATTTAATTAATTGTCTCGCTCCGCGTTTGCTCTATGCGTGTGACCCTGTAGGCTCCCACTAAGTTGGCAACAATATTAAATATTATAATAATATAAAATATTAATTATAATATTAAATATTATAATAATGAGCGGCATCTAGCAATGCATCATTACTACCCAATTAGCAAGAGTATCGGTGATTCGATTTTAGCCTTCTGCGACCAAAATTTACGTGTAGTAAATGTCCCTTCGTCCATATATCTTGATTGAACATAAGGCATAAGAGTGTCATCCTTGTTATGTTCAATTATTTATTCCTCGATCCTCAGTCAGAGCGTGTAATCATAAATGAGCCTGATATCACATATTGGTCCACTTCGCGTGGTACACATATTTCACGCATCACTCTATCGAGGGGCCCTAGACATTACCCCGTTATGTAGCACTAGTGCGAAAAGGCATTCTACATCGGAGTTTACACATCGGTTTATTAGAAACCGATGTGTAAAATGAGATGATGACATTTTTGAAATTAAAACCAAATATTACACATCGGTTTAGAGAATAACCGATGTGTAAAACGCTTCCACATTGGTTATTTCTAATCGATGTTTAAAATTAAAATAAAAAAATTTAAAGTCAGAATTTTTAACATTCAACATCGGTTTTTTTGAACCGAGTGTAAAATAGAGATTAACTACATCGGTTTCTAGTTAACCGATGTATAAAATTATAAATAAAAAAATAGAAATTAAAATTTACTTTTACACATCGGTTTTATTAACCAGTGTATAAAATTAAAAAAATCGAAGTTAAGGTTTACACATCCGGTTTTGCTTAACCGATGTGTATAATATAGTTAACCACATCGGTTTTTGGCATAACCGATGTGTAATATTCCCAATTTTATCATTCCTCCTTCTACGTTCCGCCCTATCCCCGCATTCTTCGCTTGATTCGAGTTTGTTTTTCTGAACCCTAAACCAGAAAACCCCATTCTTTCTGCTAACGCGCGGCCCCCGATGAAGTTCATCCCTACCGCTGCCTCCGCTAACACTGCCATTCTTTCTCTGCTAACGCTGGCTAGCTCTCCTCAAAGTTCATCTTGCATGCCCTCGTGCTCACTGTCCCTCCCGAGAAAACCCCATTCCTCACCTGTCTTCGCATCTCGTGCCAACCCTCTTTGTGCTTCCTACGATCTTTTGTTTGTTATTCTTTGGTGAGTGTCTTCCTCTGTTTTATAAGCATCAATGAATGTGCGTTGAAAGCATTTTGTTGTCCCTGCTCCTTTAAGCATCAATGAATGCATCAAGTGCTGAACATTGTAATGTTTACTGTGTTGTAGACTAAATGACTGACAAAATGCTTGATACTATTTTTTTGAGATCTAGTGTTGTATTCTGGATGATGATTATGTCCTTTGCTGAACACATGTATCCCCTCTTGCAACCTTGATTCATTTGCTATGTGGTTAAGTCTAGCAACCCCTGCAGTTTTATTCATAATTTGCACTATAAAATTTGGATTTTTGCTCTATTAAATGCAGTTTTTTTTTTGTATTTGATTTGATGGCGTGTGGTGTGAAAGAACAGATATAAAGATTAAAAGAGAATAATTCGATCCCTTTATTAACTTATTACATCTTGGATTGGTTTCGTGGCTGCATTGTTGCTGCGATGGTTTCTACATGGACCTTTTGTGGGGTATTTGCAACTTCATGTTACGATTGCTTCTTAGTAATTTTGCTCACTTCACATGCCTTAGGATGACTAATTTTAGTTGGGCTGGAACACTCTTATAGCTGCAATAGGTTGTTAGTGGTCTTTCTTGGAATATTCATAATCAAATGGTGTATGGTTCTGAGATCCGGGTGCTTATGGTATATTCATGTGGATTTTGATGAGGGTGGGAATTGGGCTAGTCTGCACGTATTTGTTTGGAAAGATCAGTAAATCTTCTGGTGGATGCTATCCTTTTGTGGTGTTATAGTGGGGTAAGCTTGACTTGTTTGCAGGTGGATGTTGCTTCTTCTTGTTTAGTCAGTTTCTTTGGTTTTGACAAAGTCCTTCTTTGTTTTAACTTTGGATATCTGGATAAATACAATTAGTTGGGGTTCGGTTTTTCTGGTTTTGGCACTTGCGGGTTTGAGGGTCTCGTTTCTCCGGTGGGTGGGATTAGCTTGGGTAAGCTATGTTCTTTTGATTAAGGGATTTTTGAATATTTGTTCCGGTTTGGGATCCTTGTTGAGTGGCTAACTAGTGTAAATTAGATGCTGACTTTTGTCACAAAATATCATCTTTACATTGGTGATCTATTTTTTTTGTAAAAGGATTGGAGTACACCTAATATTCCTTTTTAATATATATTTGGCTTATCAAAAAAAAAAATCCTGTTAAAAATCTGAGACATAACTTGGTCAAAACAACAAGTCTTGGATTTAATCTCTTAACAATTTTAGTGCAGTTTTTGTGTTCAATTCCGTGTCTTATCTGCATGTTTTCAACTTCTGTCATATTCTTTAATTTATAACTTTGGCTATACAACTCAGAATCAAGCACTGTTTTTTTTTTTTTCTTGAAATAAGAAGTGGTTTCTATTATTCAATGGGTCTATATGACTAACTTCTATTTAACAGTCTATTTCTTATTTTAGTTGGCAGGTGTACAAGTGTCTTTGACTCCGTTGCATAGTGCTATTTCTTATGTTTATGTACGTTGATCGATATTTATAAGTTATGTTTGATATTTATCCTGACATACTAACAAGTTTTTTTTTTGTTTTGTGTTTAAACATGTATACATGGCTGATCATGAGGATATCCCTCCTTCATGCAGCGGGTCGGAGACCCCATCTCGGTAGAAAGTGGTAGACGTGCCACACGGATGAGGAATTTGACTGCCAACCGTGGGTCAAATCAAAGGATAAGAGTAGACTTTGATAATAACCTCAAACCTATTGGGCTAATGGAAGATCGGTTTACCGTTTTGTGGCGACCCTTGCTAGAAACGAGGCCCAGATATACTCATTAATAGGTGGAGAGATGTGCAGGCGGACGTGAAGGAGCAGATATGGGAGAGTATTCTGGTATCTATACTTCTACGTCCTGTGTTTGTTCTGTATCTACTTTATTTTTATCTTAATAATATCATACTGAATTCGTTGATTCTTTTGGTCTTAATGTAGTTGGCATTTGATATACTCGGATACATACGCTATGAAGAAGCGTTTGCTGAAGTATCTTTGGAGAGCGTTGGAGGGCTTTAAGGCCGACTGGAGCAGACTACTATATATTCAATCCAAAAAGTAAAAGAACCCACTTGAGGTGTATCCGTTTCTTGACAAGGCGACGTGGGCTCGCTTTGTTCGAGCCGACATGATCCCGACTTTCGGGTTAACTTATTTGATTTGTCTCTAAATTTATGTAATTGCATTAATTTCATTTACTTATGTAATTTAATTGTCTTTTATTTATAACAGGAGAAGAGGAAAAAGGGGCAGGAAAACCAAAGCAAGAATGTCTACCCCCATGTCATGTCTCGTAGGGGATATAAAAAGCTTGTTAAAAAAATGGTTGAAGAGGAAAAGAAAGCACGTCAGGTAGCAGCATCTCGGGCGGATCCTAATGCTTTGAAACTCTTCCGGAGGTTGTTGATCCACCTCCACCCCCCACGCCATCGTTCATGGAAGAGGGGCTGACAAAGAAAAACGGGACAATATACATCCGAGGAGGCCCGCCAAGTAGCTGAGAGGATTGTAAGTATAGTTTGTTGTAATTGTCATTTTAAGATTGTTATTCTGGTATTGATCTGCATTACTGAAACAGGGGAAAGGAATGATTGAAATGTAAATAACAGATTAAAAAAAAAAAAGAGATTTTACACATCGGTTCTACAAAAACCGATGTGTAAAATTACACTTTCTACATCGGTTTTCGTGAAACCGATGTAGAAATGTAATTTCCAACCGCTTATCAATTGACAAATTGATTTTCCACATCGGTTAAAAGAAAACTGATGTTTAAAATATACTTTACACATCGGTTTATAACCGATGTGTAAAGTGGCAATAAACCACATCGGTCGTTTTCCACATCGGTTTGAAAACCGTGTGGAAAGCCATAAATAACCGAGCGTGGAATCCCTTTTATGCACTAGTGTAGGAGGGACGAATCCTATATATATAAATCACACTCCTCAAAATCATTTATTGAAGACACAATAACTAACTTTATGATCAACCCGATACGCATGATGTTTTATAGCAATAAAGCCTACAACTTCTCATGTAGGAATCGCAGTGATTTCAAGTCGAAGGACTACTTCACTATGGTCGCCATGAGAAAACTTATGACACTTACATAACTATTATGAAGTATTCTCATAGTGGGTCATCCGATATAAATATTACTCCTAATTTATACATATGTGCCGACTTGATATCACATATCTATGACCCGTGAGATGTGGCCATCGAGTCTACTCACACAATAGTCTCATGTATTATTGTCGTCCTAATTAACAATAATACTCGACTATGGATATTTAAGAATAACGTTCTATTATTCAATGAGGTCTCACGATTAAGTCACATTCTTAATATCTCATTGAATGAACTGCCTATTCTAAGGACTTTATTATGTTATAAACTAATAACATAATAAATTAATGCCTTATTCACATATAAAATATATGATCAGATTCATGATACAAATAATGATCTATTCAAAATAGATTGGCCACTAGGGCTTACACCAACAATCTCCCACTAGTACTAGAGTCAATCAGGCATCGATCTAACATCCATCGATCTAGTGTGAGTGTCATGCTACCACCGAGCAAGAGACTCCATTAGTGGCTTATTTAGTATTGTCATTCTGCACATCTTCACATCTCTCCTCTATCGATCATCTATCGAATGAGATGGAAGCACCTAAGTATATGTCTGGATCACTGGTGAGATCAAGTTTCCTTAGCTTATGTGATTACTCCATCATCATTGCAACAAGATCAATGGAATTCACAAAGTTAGGAATCATTCGTAGTTCATAATTGAACTTCCAGATCCAAACGGCCTTTAAATATGCATTTAAGGCAACCATATACCCAGCCTTTGTAATAAATCTGTAACTGTCTCACACTTGGAACCTTTCCAAGCTAACAGTGCCACCATTTCGACAAAACACAAATCTAGATTGCGATCTGGAATAACCTTTATTGGTTTGGAAATTGCATCGATGCAACACCTTACAATGAGCTCTTCCTTACCGCCATATACCAAGAATGAGTCCTTAGTTCTTCTCAAGTACTTGAGGATATTCTTGACTGCAATCCGATGACCTCCACTGGGATCAGATTGGTACCTACTCATCATACTTAAGGCATACGAGACATCTGGTCGAGTACAAATCATGACATACATGATAGATCCTATTGCCGAAGCAAATGGAATCTTGTTCATGCACTCCCTCTCATCTGATGTAGTGGAAGAATATACATTGGACAAATATACGCCATGTGACATAGGCAAGAAACCCTTCTTGGAATCCTGCATGTTGAAGCACCTTAGCACCTTTCAACATATGTACTCTAACTAAAGGCTGTCAATTTCAGTGATCTATCTCTATAGATCCTGAGTCCTAACATGTAGGAAGCTTCGCCCAAGTCCTTCATCGAGAAACAATTCCCCAACCGTGTTTTCACATTTTACAGCATAGGGATATCGTTTCCGATAAGCAGTATGTGATCCATATACAAAACGAGAAAAACAATCTCACTCCCGCTAACCTTCTTGTACACACAAGGTTCATCCTCGTTCTTGATAAATCAAATTTGTCTTACAAATTTATCAAAACGAGGATTCCATCCTCTGGAAGCTTATTTTAATCCATGAAAAGATCTCTGCAACTTACATATCTTACCAACATCCTTTGGATCGACAAAACCCTCGGGTTGTGTCGTGTACACATCCTCGAGGAGATTCCCACTGAGGAATGAAGTCTTGACATCCATCTGTCAAATATCTAGTCATAGTATGCAGCAATAGCAAGTAGAATCCAAATGGATTTGAGCATCGCTACTGGGAAGAAAGTTTCATCATGGTCTACACAATGATTTTGCTTGAAACCTTTCACAGCCAGTCATGCTTTAAAGGTATTCACCACACCATCCATGTCAGTCTTCTTCTTGAAGACCCACTTGCACCCTATGGGTTTTACCCCTTCGGGTGGCTTAACCAAGGTCCATACCTGGTTCGTGTACATGGATTCCATCTCGGATCCCATGGACTCAAGCCACTTCTCAGATTTTGGGCCAATTACGGCCTCTTAGTAGGTTACAGGTTCATCTTGATCCATGAGCAGCAAGTCATCTTCCTAAGTCAGTAGAAATCCATATCTCTTAGGTTATTGACGTGGCATGTTAGACCTTCACAAGCCTTGTGTTACTTGAACCAACGGTTCAACCACAACATCTTGTGGACTCGATTATTGTTCCATTGTAGGCGGGTCAATATTTTGTGGTACTTGGATTTCTCCAAGTTCTACATTTCTCCCACTGTCTCCTTTGGAGATGTATTCCTTCTCAAGGAACACTCCAGTCCTTACGACAAACACTTTGTGCTCAGAGGTGTTGTAGAAGTAATATCCTTTGGTTTCCTTAGGATATCCCACAAATATACACTTATCCATTTTGGGCCCAAGTTTATTAATCATAATATATTCCACATAAACCTGACATCCCCAAATTCTCATAAATGACAAAGTAGACCTTCGGCACATCCATATCTTATATGAAGTCTTTTAAATCGCCTTAAATGGAATAGGGTTAAAAAGTGAATCCAGTCGTAAGTTGAGCAAAGCTCTAGAAAAGAGTCAAAAAGGTCTGAATGACTTATCATGGATCATACCATGTCTAACAAGGTGTGATTTCTCATTTCGGACATACCATTCCATTGTGGTATTCCGGGAGGAGTGAGTTGGAACACTATCCCACTCTCTCTCGAGATAGTCATCAAACTCTTGGCTTAAGTATTCATCACCACGATCTGATCGTATGACCTTAATACTTTTTCCAAGTTGTTTCTCTACTTCATTTTTGAACTCTTTGAACTTTTCAAAAGTTTATGACTTGTGTCACACACAAATCCATGTCTACTGAAGTTATCAGTAAATGTGATGAAGTAAGGAAAACCACCTCTAGCAGACTTGTTTAGGGGCCCACATATATCACTATGTATCAAGCCCAAAAGATCACTGACCCTTTCACATTGCCTGGTGAATGGGATCTTAGTTATCTTCCCAACAAGCAAGATTTGCATACATCAAACGATTCACAATCGAATGATTCCAAGAGTCAATCCTTATGGAGCTTGGAGATGCGTTTCTCACCTATATGGCCTAATCAGAAATGCCAAAGGTTTTCACATTTATATTATAGATGGGCATATGAGGATTAAGGACACAAAGTCCATTTTCCAAATACTTTCTAGCATAGAAAATATCATGTGACTGATGTTTCTACCAATAGCTGGAACATAATAACACTTATTTAGTTCCAAAACAAGCCCTGAAGGCAAAGTCAAAACTTCTATAGTTAACGAAGCAACTTTTGCTCCATTTCCTATTCACAAGTTAACTTCGCTTTTAGTCAACGTCCTACTCCCTTTGATCCTTCACATTAATGTGAGATCCACATGCGGTATCAAATACCCATGATTTTGAAGTAGATTGACTTCTACAACACAATGCTCGAAGAGAGAGTCATACTTTTTTTCCTTTCTCATACTCTTTCTTGTACCTTATGACAGTTTTTCAATGTTTGGTCAAACCAAAATGAAACCAACTGCCATCCTTTGCAACCTTGCCTATTTGCTTCAAGGCAATCTTCGGGCTTGAACTTATTATTTCCCTTGTTCTTCTCCTTGTTTAGCAGGCTTAAGGCTTTCCCTTTCAAGACTATCACAATAGTCTACGCTTTTCTACTGCAGAGACTCTTCTCGGCAGTTCTCAACTTCCTTGCGATCTCTAGTAGAGGTCTGTCTGAATCGTTCACAACGATTTGACTATAACTATCTTTCAACAATTGCCAGATCATATCACTAGCCAACATTTGGACTAAAGGAAATCTCAGTTTACCAAGTTCTTAATATACTCAATAATATGAAGCACATGATAACTCTCTGGATTTCCCTTCTGTCAGTTCGCAACAGAAAGTGGGTTGGGATGACTTGTGGATCTTATGCATTGCATGCTCTCAACAAAGCATCTTGAGGTGTATGATCATATCACGCGCCTTCATGGTTGCAAGCATGAGGAATCATACAGACAAGACATCGACTTGATGCTTCTCGTAAGTATCCTTTCGATCCTAGAACTGGTTGCTCGGGAATCATTTGCTCAAGAATATACAACTCTTTCTTGTACTTGAGGACAATCCTCAATTTCTTGTACCAATCAAGAAATTTAATTCTAGATACCTTGTCCTTCTCAAGGACAAATCGCAGTAATAACTTAATGTTTTATTTAATGGTAATTCTAATTACAGAAATATGAAGAATATAAGAATCATGATAAGACATTTAATAAGGTCTTTTATTAAATACGCCCCCACCATTTTACTCAAATCAATGACCCTCATCATTGACTCAAAATCCTGTTGGAAGATTTTCTAGTGAGACCAAGATCCATATTTCATCTCGTTCTGAGTCAACTTTGGCTGATCTCACAAAAATTAGTTATTTAGGTAGGAAACTCCTTTCCAATTACATCTCATGTAACTCTTGGATTAGTTGGGTGAATAATTCTTATTCTAATTTATCTCTATGAATTAAAGCCCAATTCCCTGCCTCTAAGCCCATTTCAATCGTATTAAATTCGGCCCAGTTAAGTCAAGCCCAATGGTTGGCGGTTGGACATTACAATTGTCCCATTGCATCTTACTAGTATAGAAAAATGCACCTCGCTTTGGCGGACCTACACTCATTCAATATTAGTCTTGATGAGTGCCATGCATTGGAAGGCTCTTAAACTTAATATTTGCTTTTGAGGGATTTTTATTAAAATTGATCTCACCGGCGTTGTATCACATACAAAGCGTCTCTCAGCATACATGCATACACATGCTATCATACATTTAATTATCATATATAACATACAAGATATATACGCATACAACCATACATTTCATGCATCTCATACATAAACATACATCTTATATATTTCATTCATCTCATACATAAAAATATAAGATGAGGTATTATAGTTATGGCCTCTTATAATGCAAAAATTAAATAAATAATTATTACAAATCTTTGACCCTCGAGCAGGCTTCTCAAGCTTCTCCCACGCGTCATCACATGGTGTTGCCTCCTCTTCAACTCGAGCAATTACATTTATTTAAAATAAATAAAAAAAGCACGACACAAACCGTATTTAAATAAATAAATCACAACACCCAGGTCGTATTTACCCAAAAACAAATAACACCAAAATTTAGGGTCATAACAATATACCTTACATTTAAAAAATATTAACTATAAATAATAGAAACCCTTTATTATTATTATCTTTAAATATTTTTTAAATAATATAAATTAATTAAAAGAAAATCACGTCCAGGACACAACCATTTCAATTGAACATGCCAATTTAGGAAAAAGGCTCTAACGTGAGACAACCTTCATGTGAATGAATTTCCAATTGATTTCAATAATTAATAATTCAAAATCTAATTTATTCCATCCACAAATTATGGTTAAAAAAGGACTGCGCGGGCAATTTGGAACTCTTTGATCATTGCGCACTGTACGTGAAAAACAAACTGAAACTTCAATTTCAAAAATTGAAACACGGTGACGCGAAACAGTGAAAGGGAAATCAGAGCATAAGGCAGTAGAGCAGATGTACTTTTAAAACAATTTCAAAGGCCATACTCATAGAGATAACATACATTCTATTTGAATCACGTTCAAAAGCATAAACATTTTATCAAATAAGGCAAACAAACACAGAGAGATTCGATTCAAGGTAACTACGATCATATACTTTGATATCACTGTTGGATTTTCATGAGATGATCATCTCCTAAAATCATATCTCAATACGGAAAAAAACCACTTTCATAGATCTCGCATTACAAACATGAATCACATAAATGACTATTGTGTTTACCTCTTGAAGCTTGCTTTTCTTTTCGATCACGAGTGCCACAAAGGTGCAACATCTCTACTCAGTCCACGCGAGCAAACGGCGTCTGCTATAAGGAAGCACGACAAGCAAGACTAGGTTTAGAGTAAGACTAGTAGTCTATTTATAACCCACGGGCTCCTCTTGACCTATCTGCTTACTTATCGAGTCTTGTCTACAAGCCCAATAACCTTTATATTAATTAAATCATATTAATTAATTGTCTCGCTCCGCATTTGCTTTATGTGTGTGACCCTGTAGGCTCCCACTAAGTTGCCAATAATATTAAATATTATAATAATATAAAATATTAATTATAATATTAAATATTATAAATAATGAACGGCATCTAGCAATGCATCATTACTACCCAATTAGCGAGAGTATCGGTGATCTGATTTTAGCCTTACTGCGACCAAAATTTATCGTGTAGTAAATGTCCCTTCGTCCATATGTCTTAATTGAACATAATGCATAAGAGTGTCATCCTTGTTATGTTCAATTATTTATTCCTCGATCCCTGAATAGACGTGTAATCATAAATGGGCCCGATATCACATATTGGTCCACTTCCGCGTGGCCACGTATATTTCACATCTCACTCTATCGAGGGCCCCAAGACATTACCCCTCTTATGTAAGAGGGACGAATCATATCTACATCACTCACACTCCTCAACATGATTTATTGCAGACCCAATAATCACCTTTATGATCACCTTGTTACACGTGACGTTTGATAGCATTAAAGCCTACAACTCCTCATGTAGGAATCGTAGTGACTTCAAGTCGAATGACTACTTCACTATGGTCGCCATGAGAATACTTATGACACTTACATAATTATTATGAAGTATTCTCATAGTGGGTCATCCGATATAAATATTACTCATAATATTTATACTTGTGTGCCGACTTGATATTAGATATCCATGACTTGTGAGATGTGGCCATCAGTCTACTCACACAATAGTCTTTATATATTATTGTCATCCTAATTAACAATAATACTCAACTACGGATATTTAAGAATAGCGTTCTATTATTCAACGAGGTCTCACGATTAAGTCACATACTTAATATCTCATTGAATGAACTGCCTATTCTAAGGACTTTATTATGTTATAAACTAATAACATAATAAATTAATGCCTTATTCATATATCAAATATATGATCAAATTCATAATACAAATAATAATCTATTCAAAATAGATTGACCACTAGGGCTTACACCTACCTAAACTAAGAGCAATAATAGTATAATAATAAGAAGATAAAGCTAAAAAGTAAAGAGGGTGTAGGGCCTAGCATCCAAAAGCCGAAGAATGCTAGAAAGCCAAATACCGCAGGAGTTCCGATCCTCTCCGGTACGCAGATGAGAGATGAATAAACCGAACCGATGGTGCCGCAGGTAGCAAGCACTAGTAGAAAAAAACCTTTCTGCAATGGTTGAAAAATACTTTTTACATCGGTTGACCAACTGTTGTAGATATGCTCGATGTAGAAAGTATATTTCTAAATCGGTTGGAGACACACCCGTTGTAGAAAGTGTGATTTCTACATCCAAATTGTGGATTCTGATGGTCTTTCTACATCGGTTGTTTTGACCAACCGATGTAGAAAGTGCGCTTCTTGGTTACTGTTATGGACTTTCTACATCGGTTAAGGTCACAACCAATGTAGAAAGTCCAATATTTTTTTTTTGGAAGTCATTTGTTTCTTCCCTCACTTCCTTTCCCTATTTTCATTCAGTTTTCAGTACACATCCAAAATCAACAACACAAAATCAATAAAAACTCAACAATTAACATTAACATTAACATCCATATATATAATTCAATATCCATATATATAACTAACCAGTACTAATTAGTCTAGCTATATCAACAAAAAAACTAAACATATATAAATGTCAAACTAAATACATCTAAGATACAAATGGTTTACTATAATCAAGAAAGAAGTTTGCCCAATACTTCTTGATGTCCTCAATTTCATCATAAGAGAATGGTTCCGCATTGTTGAAATTCTGCAAGTTCAAATAACATAAGATAAACAATATTAGCAAATAGAGTAAAACAAACACATGATAATTAACTCTTGTACTTAAAAACACTATTAATTACCTCCGCCCATCGATCAGTAATATCGACGGAGACAATAGTCAACATATGTCTCAAGACAAAATATCCACACTCCTAGTTGCCTTGTTGTCGATTAGACTACAAATTATAGACAATAGTGAGTAAACATATAATAATTACTATTATATATATAACTTCCAATTGAATCTCGGGTTAACTACTTATATTGCAACGAGTGCATTTAGGCTTTACTCTCCTAGCCTTGCTTTTACCTTCCAACCTACTATATGCCTGCATAGCTCTGTGATAAACAGATCGATATTCATGTAAATTAATACATCCACAACAATAAGGTGGTGCAATAATATTACAAATTAAGAGTGAAAGCTTGCTTACGTATATCAATTATATTCTTGAGATCTTCCTCTGGAGCTTGTGCATTGAACACAAGAACGCGACCTCATTCTTGTCAAGACAAACGACTAGCAACTGCCAATGTTTAGAGTTGATGTATGGGGCTAGATAACATCGCTTTTTGCTTTTACTCATTGTATTCATGAGGTAGGTCTGCACAGTTTGTTAAAATGCTAGCAAAGACTAACAATCCAGTAAGCAATTTGGTTTCATACATAAGTCTTGGATTAAGGGATACTATGTTCCTAACTCCCTGTATATATGTGTGTTCTTTAACTAAAGGAAAAATCTAAATTCATTTTAACTAAGGAAATCCTAGCTGGGCATACAGAAGAAATATTTGTTTTAACATGGAAATCTAAACAAACCTTAAAAAGAAATTCCAAATACAGATTCCATGCTTTTGCTTGAACAAATTGAACATTCAGATAACTAAAACTAACATTTACCTATCACAAGATGAGCATTCAAATTAGCAACTATAACACTTCATTATAGTTCACTTGCTCTAGAAGAAGTTATTTCATGATTCATTAAATTGTCCACTGAAATATCATGAAAAGGAACAAGAAAGGTAGCTTCGAAACTGAAAGTTTTTTAGAATAGGGGATATATAAATTGAACTCATCAAAGACTAGTAAAGATCATGTTTGCAAGCACATACATATTGGGTTATCCAAGCAATCATATAGATTTTTGGCACACATTGGCCAGAATATGTCAAAATCATAGAGTAATCTTCAAAAGCCACAACAATAGCCAACTGGATCAGCCACTATTTGCTGTTCATTTGGCACACATTGGCGGTCACTAATATCAATTATCCATTTTATGCTTCTTACAGCAAATGTAAATTATCACAGCATATAAAAAGACCATTTATATGCTATTAAGGGAAGTATAACCTGAAAAAGTTATACCAGCATCTTTAACATAGGCTTATCAAGCATAACAAATTAGAAGATTTAGAACAAGTTATCTAACAAACAAGATTCTATTGAGTATACCCTACAATAATACACATTCAAACAACTCCAATGTGATTCTGATGCAGTTCACATTAAAAGAATACTCAGTAACAAGGAACTTATGAGGCGGAAACATATAAGTAGTCTGGGGCAGAAACACAATCTCGAACTTTGAAGAGAGTTAACACATGGCAAGGAACTTGTGATGCTCCTTGACAGACAATACATGAACAATAAATAAAATGATAATAAAACTGATAAAAACTGACAATAAATCTCTCTATCTATCTTGATTGACTGATGTAACATTCTGATTTTTACACTTTTTAATATCGGTAAATATATACATATATTTATTTATATTTTTATCCGAGACCTAGAAAATGATTTTGAATAAAACAAAATCAAATTTATACTCTACTTTATCGTAGAGAGTTACGGTAAAAATTTAGGTTTAAAATTCATATGAAACCCGTTCTGCGTTTTAACAGATAGTATGTTTTTACTGAGCAGAAAACCTAATTTTGACCCGAGAACGAAATAGTTAAGATTCTTAATATTTTTTTCCAACGATAGTGGTTATTTTGAAAATTTTCAAAATAAATAGGTTATTATACGTTATTTGGGCGAATACTCGATGATCGAGGATCGACGGAATCGAGAATGGAGGTGCAGAGACAAAACCCGATGCCGGACGGATGAGGACAATGAGTCATGGTGGGTCATAGGGGTTAGTCATCTTGCATTAAATGCAAGTATTGATGGTTATGTGTGAAATGTCTAAAATGCCCTTGATCTTTAAGTGAAAATCCAAGTGTCCCTAAGTGAATTGACCAAAATACCCTCTAAAATTACTTAATTTCGTGCAGCCCCTCCACTAAACCAAACTCAATTCATTTTGATTTCATTTTATCATCTTTCTCTCAAAAACCCTAATCGGGTAAACAACGGAACCGGACACGAATGTGCAGAGATATATCGGGGGACAGAACGACGAGTCATCCATGATGACTCAAGAGGAATGAGTCACCAAATGACTCGCCATAGCCATTAATGTGCATTTATGACAAGTAAACGTGAAAAAGACTAAAATACCCCTAAGCTTAACCTAACCAACGTTTAGTTAAGTTTTAACCATGGTTAAGGAACCAAGGTTAGTTCTTGTGGCCAAGACTCAGCCAAATCCTTCCTAAAATGTGAGCCACATGTTTGTTAATCATGGTCACTAATTAACACTAGTTAAGTTACTAATTAACTATAGTTATGTTATTATATTATTTTCTAACTTAACCTTGGTCATTTAACTCAACCATGGTTATCTTTTAAGATTAAACAACTCATTTTCACACTTAAACATCCTCTTGGCTGCAGCTCTCTCGCATTCATAGACACCATTTCACTTCTTTGTTCATCATTTTCTCTATGAACACATAAAGACTTCATTGATGCTCATACTCATCCGAAACTGTACCAAAATTCTGACCCTTTTCTGTTCTGAAACTCGAAAAACTTTCTACATGAAAGTTTTTCCTATTCATCTCTTATTTCCAACGAGCTAAATATCACCAAAAACATATAAGTACATTGGGAGATATTCCCAAATTACCAAAACAGCTCAAAATCCTCAGCATCCTAGGAGAATGGTGGAAAGGAGTCTCTTTACGCCCCTGTTATGATCCGAATCAAACAAAACCTTAAACATAAAAGTTGTGCCTCTCCTTATTACCTTTATAACAAGCCAAAGTTTTTAATTTTTAGATGAGTAAATCGTGAGATATGCCCATAACACCACCACACCCTTAAAGCTGTCAAATTTTCAACTAAGCTTGTTTTGATCATTACTCCTCATCAAGAGGTAACCTCTCTTCTACATGATCAATCATGTCTTTTTTTTTTTTCATTCATTTCATGATTTTCATGCCATGATCATCATTTAAAATTCTTAGATCTAGAACTTTGAAAATTCCTAGAAAATCACAGAAAAATCATTTTAATGTGAGATCAATTTCTATGATCTTCATGTGATTTCTATATTCATCATCCAAGAGCTTGAAAAACTTAGAGATTCCTAGCTATTTCTTTCCAACTTGGCCGAACCTATGTGCAAGTGGGTTAGGATGATTTTCTTCATTCTGTAACTTGTTTTCTTGATTGATTGCTCATGGCTAGGTTTGGATGGACAAAATCGTGGCCTACATTGCTTGGTTTAGCTTGTGTTTGTTTGATCTTCAAGTGATCTACAAGAGGTATGAGGGATATTACCACTATCCTACCTTAATGTAGATATGTTGATGGTTTAATTAGTGTATATATGGTCTTGTAATTTCTAAGTATGAAAGTTGTATATTCTAATGCATATGTGTGTGATCCTCTTGGAGGATTTGATTTTATGCTTGGTTGTGATATGATATGATATATGTTGTTTTAATTCTAATGATCTCTATTGAAACCTTGGTTGTTGTTTGATTGAATTGTTAAAAAATGCTTAACGTGATTAATTAGGCCATAACTGAGTAATGGGGTTCCGTGTTGATTTAAATTGTTTTAATAATTTTGATGAGGATTGAATGAATATATAGAATATAGAAATTGGTTTGGATTGATTTGGATGTGTATATTGAAAGATATGATTTTATGTGTCCTTAGGGACTAAAATGCAATTTCTGAGAATTTCAGTGAATGTACTGAAATCCATATTCTTGTGTGTTAAAATTGTAGTCCTTGATGAGAAAAAACCATAGAAATTGGTTTGGTGTTAATTGGATTAATACATAAAAAGTTATGTTTTTTTTTTTAAAACAAGGACCTTTTTGCAAATACTGTAAAATAGTTGGGCAGAAACATAATTTCTGGAAATTTGAGGGTAACTGAAAAATATTTCTAAAGAAGTTGATTTGGTGTGATTTGAAGTTTAAATAAAAAGTTACAAGGTTTTAAGTGAATAAGGACCTTTTTGTAATTAATGAAAGTTTAGGGACTAAACTGCAATTTTCGAAAATTTATGTAATTTGACAGATAGAAACTGTTTTTCATACCTATTAAACTATTCTAAAACTCCAAAATGAGTTTTAGACTATTAAAATCATTGAAAAATGATTTACGCGATTTACAAAATTAACGATGTTCCGTCAAATTTTTAGGAATTTCGTATAAATGGAGAGTAAGATGTAAAATCAGTGTTTCAACATTTTCATATGAGTAATATAACCTAGGGGAGTAATACATTTGAGGTGAAGAACCATGTTTTCGAAATGATGAGCCTCTGGTTGACTGGTTTTATAACTAATAAAGACCATGGCTTTGTGCTTATTTTATATCATTTTTCACCCAAATTAGACTTGATTGTCCTTAAGCAGTATTTTGAGTCTATAAAGTATTTTTAGGATAATTTAGTTGATTTAGAGTTGAATAAAATACTTATGCTATTTTCTTGTTTTCAGGTAATAAAAAGGAAGCCCAACAACTTTCATGAAGAACTCGAGATCTTGAATTGGATGTATAGTGGGTCACATTGGGCCTTGAAGTCGAACATAATTCTTTGCCACCTGGAACCTGAACTGGTCATGAAGATTGGGCCATAACTTGGGCTGTAGATGTCGGTTTGAACTGAAACCGGTGGCAAATGAAAGATAAAACAAAGAGCTTTAACTCTCATGAAGACCATTATTCCAAACAGAGCCGTTTTGAAGGGCTTTAATCCATGTGAAGTCAGAGGCGTTTCAGCTGCCCTATGAGTTGAATGTGGACATAACTCCCTCATCTTAATTCATAATTAAGCAAATTAAGTGGTTTTGGAAAGCTAAGAGGCAGAGGTTGAAGTTAATAAAAGGAGCATTCAGATATTGAGAGAGGAGTTAGTCATAGTTAGGCAGAGTCAGAGAGTTAGCCAGTTTTGGCTAGTTCTTAGGCAGTAGTAGTAGTTTGTCTTCTTTTCTTAGATATGTTTTGTTTTCCTTTTGTAATGGAGAACTAGTCTCCTAGATTAATCTACTGTGATTGGTTTCCATTTACATTTGAGGTCTGTAATTCCTGTTTTCACTTACTTTTCTCTTTTCAATACGATGCTATATGTTTCTGTTTGTTTAATTCAGGAGTGTATAGTATTGTATTGATTCGTTTCAGTGATGCTATGTTCCTATAATTAATCGCGTTTGTTTAATTCGCGTGTGTTCATTCATGTTCGTTTAGTTCATGAGGGCTTAACCCCGTTTGTTTAATTCGGGAATAGGGACATATATCCGTAGTAGCGATTTCGTTTGTTAATTGTTGCTACAACTGAAAGGGGATTAGAATCTGCTTAGGGCTTGGATTTATATGAACCAATGATAGTGGGAAACCGAGAACAGTAGGTTAATCATCTTTAGTTTATTTGTTAATCTTTTAACTGCTTTGTTTTTTTATTGCTTTGTTTTCTTTATTTTAATTGCACTCAATCCAAAACCCCCAAAACTAACTTTTGATTTTCTGTTAATAATAACAACACCTAAAGAGTCCTTGAGAGATGATATCCGAGTTGTCGCTCTATACTACATTATTTTTGTAAACGCTCGTTCTTTTTGGCGTGTGGCGATAGCGCGGTCACAAAAATATGGCTTTTGGGCCTAAATTCAGTAAAAAGCGACGAAACCGTCGTTAAACGTTTTTAAGGATTTTCGAGAATATATTAAATATCATAAGTAATTATCATAGTAAAATATACCAAAAGTAAGCCAAGGGTGGCCTTGAGTCAACATCAATAGTTTAAAAAAAAAAAAAACAAATCCCAAATGGGCTTACAACTAGAATGAAGTTTAAAACTCCAAACTACAGAAGATCCTCATATGACAATAAACCAAGCCACAAGAAACTGAAACAGCACCAGCTGCCCACACTACACAAGTGCATGGGCTCCCTGAGATGGCTCCACTCGTGGAATACCTGAAGCTAAAACCAAAAAGGGCGGGGGTGAGTCCCAGAACTCAGTGAGGGATAAACAAAACATAATAGCTAAATAGTACAATATATATAAGCATCTCCATAAATATCTCATTGAGTTCTTCACATTGTATATAAGCTTACATAGCAAATCTTCACTTGATATGAAGTCAATTTGCAATTGGGCAAGATACTTGTGTATCCCCTTGGAGTTGTTCACTAGAGTCTCCCACTCTGACGGTCGCATTTATATCCCGGTCGAGTCCGCTGACCGGCAAGTGACCTCGGTCACTACACAACCACCCTCCAAACTCCGGGGTTTTTCACTAGAGGCCCCACACTCCGACGGTCACATTTATATACCGGTCGAATCCGTTGACCGGTCGGATACACCAAGTCTTGTCCAATGTCTAAGCATCATACCAAACCACCAAGTACAATAAATCATGCCTTATCATAACGTATGCTCACTGTGCTTCATAATAAATCTTGAATAACCATCTCAGCGGTATTCAATGAAGTCCATAACATTCACAATCACAATTACATATAGGCAACATTGTAATCATTTCATTCACATACTATCATCACTTGATAAGTTCATTCCAAAAGTTACACCATAAACATACACATAGTCATATTTAGCATATCACCACTAATTTCTTTATTCACATACCATATAATCAAACACATAATTTAACATATTCACAACTATTCTATTCCATATCATAGCCATGGTGACAACAACACAATCATTTCATTCACACACTTTCATCACTTTATTGATACTTTCCAAGATGTACATTAATATAATCTAATATGATATATATTCACAACGTAGATAAGCATGTTCACTTAAGAGGAAATGGCTTAGTTCGAGAGTTACTATAGTAGTAGCTCCAGTAGTGTCTTTTGTAACGACGTCGGTAGTAGACTCAAATAAAGTTTCCACTAGATCTCGTCAGTGGGTTTGTCTTTCTGACGATGTATGAGAAATGATTGTCTTTTCTATTTTAGTTTAACTAGCTGGGGATGTTTGGGAGTTAATGTAACTGTCTATGGAGCTGTGACTCCAAGTATCTTATATTTTAGGAGCTGTGTCTCCACATCTTTATGTTGAGTCTGTATATTGTATGATTTCTGTTTATGAGTCGAGTTGGATATTATGTAAGTGATTTTCGAACTTATGATCCCAATTGTGATAATGAATATTTGATTGTCGAAAAAGAAAAAAATTACCCCATTCTTTTATAGTCAATTTTAATTAACTTACTTTTCGGTCTTAAAATATCACTTACGATGCAACGCCCGAGATGGGTGTTACACCTGAATCCTCTAGTTATTAAACTTCCTCGCAATTCTTTCCATCAAACCGTGGAGTCTTTCACCAACTAGTTTTTGCTAGCTGTCTCTGATCCCCTCTCACATGACCTCGTATCACTCTCCAAAAGTTTGAATCTTTGAAAAGCAAACATATATAAGTTACATTATTTAAACCATCATAATTCTTGACAACTTTCTTAGGCAACATATAGAGTTATTATACACCCTCATTTACTTTATCATCAACTCCACTTTTATATTTCAAAGAAAAACAATAGACATCATTTTCTATGTCTAGAAAATGTTGTTCAAGAATCATTTTGCATGCAATAATTGTGTAAATTGAAGTTAGCACAGACAAACATAAGAGGGGGGTTGAATTGTGTTTGTTAATTATTTTCGCAAAAACCCTTTTTGAGAAATCTTTTCACAAGCAAAAGATAAAAAGATTAAGCACACAAGAAATCCTTTTTAAAAAATTAACAAAACCAAAATCAAATCCCACAGTTAGCAAAAATAAATAAAACTGTAAAAGATAAGGGATAGAAAATTCACTCAGGTATTTTATCCTGGTTGACTCTCTTCCCACGAAGAGATACGTCCAGTCCCTTCTACTTGAAGGATTTTTTGCACTATTTCCAAATAGTTTCTACAAAAAGTATTCTTCACCTGTCCAGGTTACAAGTATTGCTTTCTTGCCAAGTCTCTTCAGGCTCTAATACAATCACAAGGATTTTTCTGAGATCTTTCTAACTCACTATATGTGAAGGTATGAAGGTTTAAGATCTACTGAATATTTTTACAAATATTCAACCTTAAGAATTACATACTTTTGCTTTACAACGAGAATATGAGCTTTGAATATCTTGTAATAATTCAAATGGCAAAAGTTGTTCTTCAGTTCTTGAGACCTACTATATATAGTGGTCTTCAACTTCTCTTGTAAATCTTCAACGGTTATTTGAATACTCCCGTTATAGAGATAACATTAAATCCATGATATCCGTTGAGACTGATAGCTTGATTTTGGTCGTGTTGAAAAGCATCCTTGGTTATCAGAAAATCGCAAAATGGAGGCTCACTGTTCTGAGAAATTGTACCTTAAAAACTTTCTTTCCTCCTTTGTGTATAACCCAGCTTTTGTCCAGCAATAAATATGTCATCATACATATCGTTTTGCAATTCCAATTGTAAAGATATAAAACATATAGAACCGTCTACAGGTACTTAGTTTAAGAATGCATCTACACAAGATTTTATTCTGCTCGTCCACTGGTGTGGTAGAAGGGCTCGTCCACACAAGTCTTTGGACTTGCTAAGTCCTTAGAGAAACTCTGTCCATTGAATTTTAGTTAGGCACTATGGATGTATACTTGAGTTTCAAGGATAGCACTCGTCTGCTGACGTGGCAAGATGGACGTGCTTATTTTCAAGTCTTTGGACTTGTTGTACCTAACAAGTTATTTAAGTATTCATTTATAGCCTCGTCTACTAAAGAAAGCCAGTCTACTTAATTAAACAACAAGGTAACTTTACAACGGTTCTTGAACAGCCCGTCTACAGGGGTGCTTGCAACCCCATTCTCTCGTGCATGCAATAATTGAGCAATTTTAAGGTGTAAATTGAAGTTAGCACAGGCAAACACAAGAGGGGGTTGAATTGTGTTTGTTAATTATTTTCGCAAAAACCCTTTTTGAGAAACCTTTTCACAAGCAGAAGATAAAAAGATTAAGCATACAAGAAATCATTTTTAAAAGATTAACAAAACCAAAATCAAATCCCACAGTTAGCAAAAATAAATAAAACTGTAAAAGATAAGGGATAAAAAATTCACTCAGGTATTTTATCTTGGTTGACTCTCTTCCAACCAAGAGATACTTCCAGTCCATTCTACTTGAAGGATTTTCTACACTATTTCCAAATAGTTTCTACAACAAGTATTCTTCACCTCTCCAGGTTACAAGTATTGCTTTCTTGCCAAGCCTCTTCAGGCTCTAATACAATCAAAAGGATTTTTCTGAGATCTTTCTAACTCACTATATGTGAGGGTATGAAGGTTTAAGATCTACTGAATATTTTTACAAATATTCAACCTTAAGAATTACATACTTTTGCTTTACAACGAGAATATGAGCTTTGAATATCTTGTAATAATTCAAATGGCAAAAGTTGTTCTTCAGTGCTTGAGACCTACTATATATAGTGGTCTTCAACTTCTCTTGTAATTCTTCAACGGTTATTTGAATACTCCCGTTATAGAGATAGCATTAAATGCATGATATCCGTTGAGACTGATATCTTGACTTTGGCCGTGTTGAAAAGCATCCTTGGTTATTAGAAAATCACAAAATGGAGGCTCACTGTTCTGAGCAATTGTACCTTAAAAACTTTCTTTCCTCCTTTGTGTATAACCCAACTTTTGTCCAGCAATAAAGATGTCATCATACAGATCGTTTTGCAATTCCAATTGTACTATTTGCTTTTTGTATTTCCTTGATAGCACTATGAATTTTCTCAAAGGAAACAAGACATTAATCGGATAAAAACAAATGGGAAGAACAAATATTCATTTGAAATAAATTCATTGTGGACCAGATTGCATTAAATTATATTCAAGGTAGTAAAGATATAGAACATATAGAACCGTCTACAGGTACTTAGTTTAAGAACGCATCTACACAAGATTTTATTCTGCTCGTCCACTGGTGTGGTAGAATCGCTCGTCCACCGATGAGTGTGATTTCACCTCATATTTCCATGACATTTTGCATGCATTTTCATATAGCTTAGGCTTATTTTATTTGTTTATTTGTTAATTTTACCTTGGAACGAGTAAGGTGGTTTTGTGGTGCTTGTGTGCAGGAATCGAGGACTAAATTGCTCAGGATCAGTCGCGTTGGAGCTGGCACGAAGATGGGAGCTTGGAAGACAAGAAAAAGAGGCAAACAGAGCTGATCACGGCCGTGATCAAGTGAAGCTGAAAAAGAAAAATGAAAAAGTCAGAAGCTGTCACGGCCAGGCCATGATGCCCATCACGGCCGTGACATGCCAACTGAGCCAGACCCTTTCTAGGCAGAGGCCGTGATGCCCATCACGGCCAGGCCGTGATGCCCATCACGGTCATGACAGACCATTTGGTGAAGCAATGTTCAAGGCAGAAGCTGTCACGGCCAGGCCGTGATGGCCATCACGACCGTGACGCGCATTCTATGGATCTTCAACAACTGATTTAATCTGGTTTTTGCATTGGTTTAGGATTCAAATTGCCCAACCTTATAAATAGGACCTAGGGGCTCAAGTCTGGGGACTGAACTTTTTGGGCTGATTACCTTAGGATAATTGAGAAATTATCTTCTTCTCCTTCTCCTCTTCTCTTAGGAATTTTTCTGTTCATGTTATTTTTAACCAAGCTTGCTATAATCATGGCAAGGCTTGAGTAGTAGTCTAGTTTCTAGGAATTGGGGCTATGCCCAGAAACTCGTTTATGGTGATGTATTGATTTCGATTTCTTGTTAATTCAGATTTGTTTTTGATTTGATCCCTATTGTCTTTAATTACTCGCGAATTCGGTGGCCACTTATTTGCGTGTCATAGATACACTAAGGACAAACTTAGCGGTGAACTTAGGTATCGGATCTATAGGAATCGAACTTAGGACTTAAATCACGAGAGTTAGAAGTGGTCCTTCGAGGATTCACGAATTGTCACAAAACTCAAGGGGTCCGATTTAAATTCAATTACCATGAGAGTAGGGATTGATTTAGTCGGGCACGATTTTTGTAACCCGAGAGGGAGCATTAGCTAAGTTAGGACAAATTCGCCTTCAAAACAAATTTTAGTAATTAACAAGGAGAGGAGTCGATTCAGTAACATAAACAATTTTGTGGTATCCCAATTCCTGGAAATCCCTTTTGAATTTGAAAAACCCCCAATTTGAATTGCTTTCCTGTTTTGTTTAATTGTGAAATTAAATTTGATTGTTACTTGATTCTATTTCAAAAATCAAAACTTCTTCAAAATTTTAGTCCAGTTTTATCGATTTACTAATTAGTTGTGGTTTGAGATCACGGTTCCTGTGGGATCGATATTTTTATTACTTGGCAACGAATCCAGTACACTTGCCGGAATCTATCACATCAAGTTTTTGGCGCCGTTGTCGGGGACTGTGTTTCCTTGAATTTCAATTTAATTTTTAAATTGATTTTTCTGGACATTTTCTTTTTTTTTTCTTTTTTTTAGAGTATCTATCTCTCTACCATAGGTATTTTTCTCTTTTATGCAAAGATCCCTAAGTCTTGGAAACCTTATTGAAGCCGACCCCGAGATCGAAAGGACCTTTCATAGACGTAGGAGACTACAAAGAGAGAGAGAGAGGTTGATTCCCATTCCACTCATGGCGAATCTATCGGATACAAAGCCACTGAAGGACTACGCAGCCCCAAATGCTAGGGGTCTGGGAACTGGGATTGCAAGGCCGAAAATTGAGGCGGAAAACTACACTATACCGCCTCAGTTAATTAGCATGATTAGGCAACATCAGTTTGGAGGATTACCCTCGGAGGACCCGACGGATCATGTGGAAACATTCTTGGAATTCACCGATGCGATAAGGATTCAAGGTGCCCCGATCGATGCTATACGCCTGAGGTTATTCCCCTCCTCTCTGACTGGAAAAGCGAAAGCTTGGTTGAAGCAAGTGCCCGCCAACACGTTGTCAACTTGGGACCAACTAGAGCAAGCATTCTTGGAGAAATTCTTCCCTCCATCCAAGACGGCTTACCTACGAACTCAGATCACCGGCTTCTTCCAAAAGGACAGGGAATGCTTATCCGAAGCTTGGGATCGCTACAAGGGATTGCTGGAGTCTTGCCCGTATCATGGACTCGAAAGGTGGTTGTTAGTGCATACCTTCTACAACAGGTTGGATTATTCATCAAAGGTGTCACTCGACTCCGCAGCTGGTGGAGCCTTCATGAACAGACCCCTGACTGAAGCATTCAACATCATTGAGAACGTGGCCACCAATTATCACCAATGGGGTTCAGAAAGAGGTAATAACCCGAAAAAGCTTTCGGGGGGTAAGTTCAAAATGAATAGTACCGATCTGATTATGTCTAAATTCGACTCACTAAATAAGCGATTTGATAAGCTGGAAAAGGCTCATGTGAGTTCAATCGGTGTTACTAATGTTGTTTGTGAGATTTGTGGAATGCAGGGACATGACAAAATGGAGTGCCCACATGGTATCGCTTCTGAGTCCGGTGCTTCAGGGGAACAAGTGAACTCTTGTCACAATTTCTACGACACAAACCCGAAGCTACTAAATTATGTTCCCCCAAATCCCTACAACCAAAGGAGGAATAGTCCTTACCTTTCCTACAGAAACTACAACAACACCTTGAATCACGAATTCCAAGAAGGACAAGGTAATAGGAAACCCGCATCGGGGTATCCTCAGGTACAAAAATCTAAACTCGAGTCTCTCATGGAAAACTTTGTTGCTACTCAAACTAAGCAGAACGAAGAATTTAGGCAACAAGGTAGGGCAGTTAATAAGGCAATGAAAGAACTAACATCTAAGGTAGATAACTTGGCCATCCATAACAAGATGTTAGAAACTCAAATTTCCCAACAAGCTGGAAATTCGATGAGGCAACCGGGCAAGTTTCCCGGACAACCTGAGGTGAACCCAAATAATGAACAATGTAAAGCCGTGAGTCTAAGGAGTGGCAAGAAACTTGAGAATCCAGAGGCTAAGGGGGAGAGAGATAACGAGAGTGTAGCTGAGAAGGAGGAACCTACTGAGACACAACCCTTAGGAGAGGAAGAGCCTAGTGAAAAAGTGCCTAAGTATGTCCCTCCACCACCTTACCAGCCTCCGATACCTTTTCCTCAAAGGTTGGCTAAGGCCAAGTTGGATAAGTAATTTGGAAAATTTCTAGAGGTCCTTAAGAAATTGTACATTAATGTACCCTTCACTGAGGCATTACAACAAATGCCGACATATGCTAAATTTCCTAAGGACATCTTGTCAAATAAGAGAAAGCTAGAGGACTATGAAACAGTGGCTTTAACTGAGGAGTGCAGTGCTCTAATTCAAAATAAATTGCCTCCTAAGTTGAAAGATCCAGGTAGTTTCGCTATTCCATGCTTAATCGGTAACACTAGTTTTGATAAAGCTCTTTGTGATTTGGGGGCTAGTGTTAGTCTTATGCCACTCTCTGTTTGCAAGAAGTTGGAGATGGGTGAACTAAAACCCACAACAATCTCCCTTCAATTGGCAGATCGGTCTGTCAAATTCCCTATAGGCATCTTGGAGGATGTTCTTATTAGAGTGGGTAAATTTTTCATTCCTTCGGATTTTGTAGCACTTGAAATGGAAGAGGATTCACAAATCCCCATTATTCTTGGTAGGCCTTTCTTGGCTACCGCAGGAGCCATTATTGATGTTAAAAATGGGAAATTAACCTTAACTGTGGGTGATGATAAAGTTGAATTTGATTTAGCTAAATCTATTAAACACCCTTCTTTTGAAGATTCTTGTTGCAGGATTGACCTAATGCACCAAGTGGTGAAAGAAAAATCCACACAAGCTTGTGTTGATGACCCGTTGGAAATGTGGTTGATTGGTGGAGACTTAAACGCTCATGAAGGAGAAGTAAGGAATTATGCCCGCTTTCTGGAGACTAGTCCAGAAATTCCTCCCAACAAAACAAAGAAAGAGAAACTTGAGTTGACACCAAAGAGTAAGGATCTGAAAGATGAAGAAGCCCCTAAGGTAGAACTAAAACCCCTTCCGTCCACATTGAGGTATGAATTTCTCGGTCCTAACTCTTCCTATCCGGTAATTGTGAATGCTAGCTTGAATGAGTTGGAAACTGAGAAATTACTAAGGGAGCTTAGAATGCATAGAAAAGTGATAGGATATACAATTGATGATATTAAAGGCATAAATCCTTCCTTTTGTATGCATCGCATTCTAATGGAAGATGAGCATAAACCATCCATTGAGCATCAATGTAGGTTGAACCCTAATATGAAAGAGGTGGTTAAGAAGGAAGTGCTTAAGCTGTTATATGCGGGGGTTATTTATCCGATCTCCGATAGTGAATGGGTTAGTCCGGTGCATGTGGTTCCTAAGAAAGGGGGGATGATTGTTATTCAAAATGAAAATAATGAACTAATCCCTACTAGGATAGTAACCGGTTGGAGAATGTGCATCGATTATAGGAAGCTAAATAAGGCAACAAGGAAAGATCACTTCCCTCTCCCATTTATTGATCAAATGCTTGAAAGGTTAGCTAGGCATTCATACTTTTGTTACTTGGATGGATATTCCGGTTTTCATCAAATTCCTATACATTCTAGTGATCAAGAAAAGACCACATTTACTTGTCCCTATGGCACTTTTGCCTATAGAAGAATGCCTTTTGGTCTATGTAATGCTCCGGCTACTTTTCAAAGATGCATGACTGCAATTTTTTCTGAATTTATTGAAAACACCATGGAGGTTTTTATGGATGATTTTTTCGTATATGGAACTACCTTTGATGATTGTTTAACAAATTTGTCTAAGATTTTGCAGCGATGTCAAGAAACCAATCTGGTATTGAATTAGGAGAAGTGCCATTTTATGGTAAAAGAAGGTATAGTGCTTGGGCACTTGATTTCTGGTAGAGGTATTGAGGTGGATAGGGCCAAAATAGATGTTATTGAAAATTTGCCCCCACCAATAAATGTGAAAGGAGTTAGAAGTTTCTTGGGACACGCCGGATTTTACCGGCGTTTCATCAAAGACTTTTCAAAAATTTCTAAACCCTTATCTAACCTATTAATGAAAGATGTTCCATTTGATTTTAATGAGGAATGTTTGAGTGCGTTTTGTAGGTTGAAGGAAGCTTTGACTACCGCTCCCATTTTGCAAACACCAAATTGGAACGAGCCATTCGAAGTAATGTGCGATGCTAGTGACTACGCCGTGGGAGCAGTGTTAGGACAGAGGAGAGACAAGAAGGTCCATGCAATATACTATGCAAGCAAAACTCTAGATGGAGCTCAAGCGAATTATGCCACAACTGAGAAAGAGCTGCTTGCGGTTGTCTTTGCATTCGAGAAATTCAGATCATACCTCGTGGGGTCTGAAGTCATAGTGTACACTGACCACTCCGCACTAAGGCACCTCATGACTAAGAAGGAAGCAAAGCCGAGGCTCATCCGATTGATTCTACTTCTGCAAGAATTCGATTTGGAGATTCGAGACCGGAAAGGGACAGAGAACTTAGTTGCGGACCACTTATCCAGACTTGAACCTTTTGAACATGAGAAGGACAACCTGCCGATAGATGATTCTTTCCCCGATGAGCAACTGCTTACCATCTTGGGAGAGGAAGCTCCATGGTATGCGGACTTTGTGAATTACTCTGTATGCGGGATTCTACCACCGGAGCTCAATTATCAACAAAAGAAGAAGTTCTTTTCTGATCTCAAGAACTACGTGTGGGATGAGCCTTATGTTTTTCGCAAGTGTGCAGATAGCATTTACAGAAGGTGTATTTCGGAAACCGAGGTTCCAAGTATCTTGAGTTGTTGTCATTCCTCATGTTACGGGGGACATGCTAGTGCCTCAAAGACAGCAGCAAAGGTGCTTCAGGCTAGTTTCTATTGGCCTCATATTTTCAGAGATGCCCGGATGTTCGTGCTTGCTTGTGATCCATGTCAAAGAACGGGAAACATCTCTAAGAAGCATGAAATGCCACTCAACACCATGCTAGAAGTGGAGATATTCGATGTTTGGGGAATCGACTACATGGGACCCTTTCCTTCCTCTTGCAATAATAAGTTCATTCTTGTAGCTGTTGATTACGTCTCTAAATGGGTGGAGGTCATTCCTTCCCCAACAAGTGATGCAAGAACCGTAATCAAAATATTCAAGAAGGTGATTTTTCCAAGGTTTGGGATTCCAAGGGCAGTCATTAGTGATGGAGGATCGCACTTCATTGAAAGACAATTTGAGAAACTCCTACTCAAATATGGAGTCACTCATAGGATCGCTACACCTTACCACCCTCAGACGAGTGGGCAAGTCGAAGTTTCCAATCGAGAGATAAAGAGCATTCTTGAAAAGACTGTTTCGGGGTCGAGAAAGGATTGGTCCTTAAGGCTTGATGACGCTCTTTGGGCCTACCGTACGGCTTACAAGACTCCTATCTGGATGACACCCTTTAGAATTATTTACGGTAAGCCGTGTCACTTACCAGTCGAGCTTGAGCATAAAGCTTTGTGGGCTATTAAGATGCTAAACTTTGATATAAAAGCCGCTGGGGAAAAGAGAATCCTTCAACTTCAGGAACTTGATGAGCTAAGATTGGATGCCTATGAGTCCGCACGATCTTACAAAGAGAGAACAAAGAAGTGGCATGATAAGCATATCCCTTGTAGATAATTCCATGAAGGAGAACTAGTGCTACTTTATAACTCGAGGTTGCGGTTATTCCCAGGGAAGCTCAAGTCTAGATGGTCCGGACCATTTAAAGTAATGAAAGAATTCCCGTATGGTGCCGTCGAGGTCTGGAGCCAGGAACGTGGAACATTCAAGGTCAATGGACAGAGGCTGAAACACTACCTTAGAGAACATCCACTTGAGCAGGAGGTTGCGATTCCCCTCCTAGATCCAACAACTAAGGACTGAAAGGACTATGGTCAAGCTTAGGACCGTAAATAAGCGCTTCTTGGGAGGCAACCCAAGTTTTCTTTCTCTTCTTAGTTTGTTTTTGAATTTTGTTTCTTTATATAATTGAGGAGAATTAGAAAAGAAAGATCATCAATTAATGGATTTGTCAAGTGTTTTCAGGTCAGGAAGTGATGGAGAGTGAAGAGGGGATGGAAAAGAAAAGTCAGCAACCATCACGGCCAGGCCGTGATGTCCATCACGGCCGTGATGAACCAACAGCTAAAAGTCAGAAATCATCACGGCTGCCGTGATGTACATCACGGGCGTGACAAGTAGGCCCCAGAAGATCAAAGTCCATCACGGCCAGGCCGTGATGTGAAGACCAAGAGGGTCAGAAAGGATCACGGGTAGGCCGTGATATTGATCACGGCCGTGACAGGCAAGCTAACACAACACAGATTCGATCACGGGCAAGCCGTGATACTCATCACGCCCGTGAACAGCTTCTCTGTGTGACACAGAACGCGTCACAGCCTGCCCGTGATGTGGGTCACGGTCGTGACGCGTGTTTTCCCTGATTTAAAAACCTAAAATGTGGCCTCTCTGCCACAAACGACTCTCTGGTTCTTATTCTTCTTCCTCTCCACCTCACAACCACCAAGCACCCACCTTTCCTCCTTTCCCTCATCTCATAGTCAAAAATCACGCACTTCCCCCATTAACCCAACACCATCACCCTGCTCATCATCCTAATCCTCTTCTTCTTCTTCCTCTCACACCCACCTCCATAACCACTTCACCAAAAAGCTCGAAAATCACCTCCCCTTGACACCCACAAGGAACCAACCCCACTCCCTTGCTCCCTAGACCTCTCCCATCAACACCCACAAGGCAAATCCTCCAATTTTGGGCAAACTCAAAAAGTCCCAAACCCTAACCAAACCAGCATTTCAGAAGCAGTAAAGGGGATTGTGATTTTGGTACTCTCTGATCATGGCAAGCAAACGCCAAAGGGCAGTCGAAGCCTCACGCACTCGCAGCAGAGGAAGCAGGAACCCAGGTAACTACTCTGACTCATATAACTCTGATGACTGATGAACATGGGTATGGGATAGTTTTTAAGGATATTTCTCAGCAAGATAGATTTAATGCTTTAAAAAATAGGAAGATAGTCCAGACCAAATATCTTGATGATGCATGCTTAGATACCCTAGGCTTGACTGTAGACATCAATTGGATGTTGCAAAACATAGGGTGGAGCGAGTTCACTCACACTAGATACCCTGCTTATGTTGGCCCTACTCTGGAGTTCCAAAGCTCCCTAAATGCGGAAATTCTCCAAGGGCCGCATTGCCAAGAGGGACGGATCACATTCCGTCTCTTCAACCAGGACTTCGTACAAACCCTAGCTGAATTTAATGAGATTTTTGGATTACCAGTAGGGGGTGACCGAAGATACCCTTTAGGGTTTCGTGCGCATAGTTTCTGGTCAATAATTGACTATGAGGGCAGAAGTTTTGACCCTCGGACATCCAAGTCCACAGCCTTTTCTAACCCTAGCATCAGGTATATGCATAGGGTCATAGCCAATACCCTGTTTGGCCATGGAGAGACTGACGGATCCGTCCGCCAGGACGAGGTCTTTATACTATGGGCCATGCTCCACCCTGAGAGCAACGTGGACACAGGGTCATTCTTGGCTAGGCACCTCTTAAAGGTGACGAAGAGTTCGAGTGGAGCTATTGTCATTGGTGGCCTCATAACCACCATATGCCATCGCTTCAACTTTGATCTAGATGGTTTTGAGGCCGCCCCTGGACGGACCCGTATCTCCTTTCAGGCTTGTGAGGCTATGGGGATGATCGTCCAGGAGGATGACATATACTGCCTGAAACACCCAGGGCTCAGGCACCCAATTCCTCTCCCTAACCCCACACTTTTAGATGTAACAAACCCGGCAAATTGGAAAGTGTCGGTGGGAGAGGAGCCTCAGCCTATTAGGGTAGAAAGGCCATTACGCCCGCCACCGCAGGCTAGGCCGTCTGGGCACCCATCTTCTTCCTCTGCAGGTTCGTCATCCGATGATCCCTATGCGCGGTTCACATCCACTTTTGACACCATCTTAGCGAACCAGGAGAGCATTATGGAGGAGCAGCGAGAGCAGAGAGCTATGCTCCAGCAGCTCTACGACTGGCATCTGAGCCAGCACCCACCACCTCAGTGAGTTACTTTGTTCCTTTTCTTTTTTTATTTTATCCTCCCTACGGCTTAATTATTTACATTGGGGACAATGTAAGTTTCTAAGCTTGGGGTAGGGGTATCATTTTTCATTCTTGCATGTTGCATTCATTTAGGATTAGTTTTGTATATATATCGCATGATTAGATTGCCCTTGGCTTAGGATATGCCCCAATAGTGAAAAACTTTGTGCCAATCGAATTAGGACAGCCAATTGAATTATGACAATGGATTTTTGAACCCAATTTTTGAATTCTTGTGATAGACTAAAAATGAAAAATGCTTGAGACGATCTTTTGAAAGTTAATAATTAGCATATGGTTCCTTAGATTTAGGTTTCTCATCGATTCTAAACCACTAAATGAGAGATTTTGAGTCAAAAGGGGGTACTTACTAAATCTAACCCATTCCTTGTGATCGAGTGTTTTATTCCTCTTGGATTGTGCCCTCTAGAACTTGACTTGAAACCGTTTCGAAACTTCAAAAATTTTTAAAACACATTTGAAAATGATTGAGGCACTAGGTATTTTTCTGGCCTCCTGAACTTTGACTGATAAATTGCTACCCACTTAGTTGCCCAATTTTGAGCCTAAAAAAAAATAAAAAATAAAATAAAATACTTTTCTTGGTACATTGATCTATTTTAATGAACAATGCTGGTATGGCACCTCTTAAAGTGTTGCAACAGGGCAAAAATGGTAGTTTGAAGCAAAAATTGTGGGATAAACAGTTGGAAAATTTTCTCTAAAGTTAAAAACCTCCCCCTTATTCAAATGAATAAAATAAAAAAAAAAATTAAAAAAAATATGGAGAAGGGGATGAGAAAAGTAAAAAAAAACAAAGAAAAGAAAAGAAAAGAAAGAAAGGTGGAAAACTGAACTAAAGCCCAAAAAGGAATTTTAGGAGGTGTCACGCTTTGCACTACTTGATTTTGCTTAGCCTTCTAGAATTTTCCTCTTCTTGATTTCCCCACCTAACAATAAATCCCATGGCCCGTTACAACCAAAATAAAAGACCTCTTGATTCTTATGTGCTTTCATTAATAAAGTTGAGATTTGGTTAATAGTCAAGCTTATGGTAGGGCACCTTCCTTGAGGAAATTGAGCGAATTGTCACATACCCTCAAACACATGAGTGAGGTGAGAAGAGTGCCCGAATTGGTGAGAAATGTGAGTCTAGGGAACCCAAGCTCCTAATTGGACTTAAAATCGATTGTCTCTTGGTTTCTTATTGAATATGCCTGTTGCTTGAAATCACTACTCGGGTTCTAGATTCACTGTCCATGCTTCGATTGATTAACTTTTCTAGCCTTAGTTATTGCTTGAGGACAAGCAAAATCTTAAGATTGGGGTAGTTTGATGAGTGTGATTTCACCTCATATTTCCATGACATTTTGCATGCATTTTCATATAGCTTAGGCTTATTTTATTTGTTTATTTGTTAATTTTACCTTGGAATGAGTAAGGTGGTTTTGTGGTGCTTGTGTGCAGGAATCGAGGACTAAATTGCTCAGGATCAGTCGCGTTGGAGCTGGCACGAAGATGGGAGCTTGGAAGACAAGAAAAAGAGGCAAACAGAGCTGATCCAGCCTAGCCGTGATGACCATCACGGCCGACAATCAAGTGAAGCTGAAAAAGAAGAATGAAAAAGTCAGAAGCTGTCACGGCCAGGCCGTGATGCCCATCACGGCCAGGCCGTGATGCCCATCACGGTCGTGACATGCCAACTGAGCCAGACCCCTTCTAGGCAGAATCTGTCATAACCAGGCCGTGATGTCCATCACGGCCGTGACAGACCACGAGGGTAGGGATTGATTTAGTCGGGCACGGTTTTTGTAACCCGAGAGGGAGCATTAGCTAATTCAGGACAAATTCGCCTTCAAAACAAATTTTGGTAATTAACAAGGAGAGGAGTCGATTCAGTAACATAAACAGTTTTGTGGTATCCCAATTCCTGGAAATCCTTTTTGAATTTGAAAAACCCCCCAATTTGAATTGCTTTCCTATTTTGTTTAATTGCGAAATTAAATTTGATTGTTACTTGATTCTATTTCAAAAATCAAAACCTCTTCAAAATCTTAGTCCAGTTTTATCGATTTACTAATTAGTTGTGGTTTGAGATCACGGTCCCTATGGGATCGATCTTTTTATTACTTGGCAACGAATCCGGTACACTTACCGGAATCTATCACATCATCCACACAAGTCTTTGGACTTGCTAAGTCCTTAGAGAAACTCTGTCCAATGAATTTTAGTTAGGCACTATGGATGGATACTTGAGTTTCAAGGATAGCACTCGTCTGCTGACGTGGCAAGATGGACGCGCTTATTTTCAAGTCTTTGGACTTGTTGTACCTAACAAGTTGTTTAGGTATTCATTTATAGCCTCGTCTACTAAAGAAAGCCAGTCTACTTAATTAAACAACAAGGTAACTTTACAACGGTTCTTGAGCAGCCCGTCTACAGGGGTGGACGCGTATTTTTCAATTGGAACTTATCCCAAGTTTATTTTACTTATAAAAGCGTTCATGCATAATTGAAAGCACTAGTTAGATCTCAACTAGCACTTTGGCAAGCAAATTTAATCCTTTTGTTAACATCAAAACCTAGAGATTAAATAAACCAGAACCACTTTGGTTCCAACAATCTCCCCCTTTTTGATGATGACAAAAACTGATTAAATTTAAATAGCAAAGTCTAAGAGAGTTTGCAAGGCTCCCTCTAAGATATAGCATTTATCAGATAAAAGCAGTTAAGGCATATAAAACTAAGTTTTATTTGCAAGATAATATAAGTTATCAGAACAAGATAGAAGCCTATCAAACATATGTGAATAACCAGATCAAACCAGTATCAGACCATAATTTACTTTAGACAAAATTTAGGCATAAGAAGTCAAGGCAATGTATCAAAAAGATGAAATATGAAACTTATGCAGACAAAATATGTTCCTTTTCAAACCAAAACTCTGTATATAAAATTTAATCTCTTTCCTTTCTCCCCCTTTTTTGTCATTAGACAAAAAGGTAAAAGGAGTGGACCATCATTGTCAGCAAAACAAATAAGATAAGAAAAGATTTAGGTAGAAGGAGGTGGTGGAGGGGGTCGGTTTGGATTTTGGCTTTTCTGAAAATCCATTAATAAGGCCAGCATTTGAGTCACCATTGTATTTGTAGGGGCCAAGGTATTTTGAACTTGCTTTTGTACCCTTTCTTCAATCTGTTGTGCCACCTGCTCTGTCTTCTCTTCAACTATCTTACCAACCTTATCATCAACAATTCTTCCAATGATGTCCTCAATATTTGGTGGCAAGGATAATTGTCTTGAGCTCTCAGCAGAGTCTGAGACAGTGTCTTGAGCTTGGGCTGGTGGATGAACCATAGCAAGAGCTAATGGTTGAGAAGATGTCTTAACAGACTCAGTACCTTGCTTAGAAACACAGACCTCATCAAACTGCTCTGTCAGAGTCGGCTCAATAGTAGCAATAGCAACGACATCAGCTAAGGGAGTTGAAGGTTCAGAAGCAGGTTTTGAGAAGATTTCAACATTCAGCTCAGGGTCTTCTACAACTAATTCTTTTGTTGTATGCTCAGAGGATGAGGTTGAAGCTGTGGCAAAAGTATATTGTAGAATTGGCTCAGGGACATCCTTTACCCAGTGAATAGGATTAGGAATTTCCACATCACGACTGGTTATTGACAGACCCCACAGATCCTTGAATATCGGATATCTGACACGAGAGAGTCTACATCTGCCTCTGAATTTTGGAGTTTTCTTCTTCTCTTCAGCAGTCAGGCCAGAAGTGGAGGCTTCTCTGGTGTAGTAAATCAAGTGGGATTGTCAGAAAGCTCCTGCATAGTTAACCTCAGTGACCATCTCAATTGGCAAAGATTGAATGTAATCCATCTGTGAGTGGTCAAAGGGTTCAGAATTGAGATCTAGCACAATGTCATCAACTACTGGGTACTGGCATCTTTCCTTTGTGCCTTGGATGCTTCCGGTCCTTGTCCTTGTTTAGATCGATCATTGACAACCTAGGACAGATCTTGTAGGGCTTGACCTCAACATTTGTGGAAATGGAGTGTTTTAACCAGGTTGGAGGGACAAACCGTGCAGCTCTGTCTGCTCTGAAGTGGCTGAATTCCCATTTCAGAATCTCATACATGAGAGTGTCCACAAACTGGTCAACAGCAGCTCCATATACTCTCGGGTGTTTGAAAGTCATCCATTTTATAGTCTTGTCAATGACAAAAGGAATTTACCTGAAGGATCTGGCTCTTTTCTCGAGAACACTCCCAAGATACTTCTTGCTGGGATCAGTATGCTAGTCAGATATTACAACTTTCTCTACTCCATCAGTGAATGGTTTAAGGGGTGGAAGTTTCACTAGATTGGGGTAGATTTTTCTGGCAGGAAAACTTTGTTGGGGAAGGTGGGTGAGGAAAGGTCCATATTCATTGAACATTTGGGAAGGGAATGGGACAGTTGGAGTGTGAGGTTCAGGGTTGACCCAGTATGGATAGATGTTGAGGGGTTTATACTCATACTCAGCCAGAGGATACCACTTAGTTAGAATGAGTTCTGGTTCTTGTGGAATGGTGTGGAATAGTATTTTTCATTCTCTCTGTACTTTGGCCCAATTTTCAGATTTGCCAGTATAGAGAGTGGGAGAGGGAATTATGGGTGGAAACAAGGTTTTCAAAGGTTTAGGAAAGGGGGCTCCAATGTTAATGCTATTGTCTATATGTGTTAGTGGTGAGGGTGGTGATTGTGGCAGGGTAGGGACATAAACATCATCCACATCATGTGGAGCAGAGATATTATCATCCCGAGTTATCAAATTAGACACTAATTCATCTACTGCCAACCTAACAGGGTCATCAGTAGAGATTACTACCTCTGAAGCCAAGGTTGTTCTTGCCCTCTTTGCTGGTTGCCTCTTCTTCTTGGCAATTGGACCAGTGATGTGACTCCGGCAAGTGTACTGGATTCGTCGTCAAGTAATAAAAAGATCGATCCCACGGAGACCGTGATCTCAAACAACAATTAATTATTAAATCAATTAAAATGGACTATATAAAAAAAGGATTTGAAAAAGATTTGATTTTTGTAATAAGAATTAACCAGAAAATCAGATATTTAAGAACGCAATCAATTAAAATAGGAAAGCAAATCAATTAGGGGTTTTTCAAATCAAAAGAGATTCCTAGGAATTGGGTTACCAACAAGATTGTTCATGTTACCAAATTGACTACCCCTTGTTAATTATCAAAATTCGCTTTGAAGGCGAATTTATCCTAAATAAGTTAATGCTCCCTCTCGGGTTACAAAAACCGTGCCCAATTAAACCAGCCCCTACTCTCGTGGTAATTGAATTTAGATTGAACCCTTTAAGCTTTGTGACAATCCGTGAACCCTCGAAGGATCGCTTCTAACTCTCGTGATTTAAGTCATAAGTTTGATTCCTATAGATCCAATACCTAAGTTCACCGCTAGGTTCCTCCTTAGAGTATCTATGACATGCAAATAAGTGCACACCAGATTCACAAGTAATTCATGCGATAGAAACCAAATCGAAAGCGAAATCCAAATTAACAAAGGGAAATGATCAATTCATGACATAAAACAGATCTTGGGCAGAGCCCCAATCCCTAGAAATAAAACTACTACTCAAGCATTGCCATGTTAAGAGCAAGCTTGATTAACAAAATCATGATAGAAAACCTAAGAAAGGAGAAGAAGAAGAAGAAGAAGAAGAAGAAGAAGAAGAAGAGAAATACTAATTTTGCCTAAGGGAAGCAGCCCAAAAGTCCCTAAAAGTCTCTCTATTTTCGAGCCTAAGTGCTCTATTTATAGATTAGGGTAACTTGAATCCCAATCAATCACAAATTCAGATCAAATCAGTTTCTAAAGATCCATATATTGCGCGTCACGACCGTGATGCCCGTCACGGCTAGGCCGTGACGGATTCTGACTTGGAATGGCTTCGCTGCTGGGTCTGTCACGGCCGTGACCACCATCACGGCTAGGCCATGATCAGTTCTACCTGTGAGGGTTTGGTTCAGTTGGCATGTCACGGCCGTGATGGACATCACGGGCTGGCCGTGATCATTTCTGACTTTTCCATTCTTTCTTTTCTGCTCTACTCGATCATGGCCATGATGGCTGTCACGGCTAGGCCGTGATGGGCTCTGTTTGGCTCATTTTCTTGCTTTTCAAGCTTCATCTTCATGCAAGCTCCATCATGGTTAATCTTGAGCATTTTAATTCTCAATTCCTGCACAACAACACCACAAAACCGCCTTACCCGTTCCAAGGTAAAAACTAACAAAAATCAAATTAAAAATGCCTAAACTACATGAAAATGCATGCAATATGATAAAGAAATATGAGGTGTAATCACACTCATCACACTACCCCAAGCTTAAGACTTTGCTTGTCCTCAAGCAATCACTAAGGCCGGAAAATATAAACAATCAGAGCATGGATAGTGAACCAAGAACCCGAGTAACTAATCCAAGTGACAGGCATATTCAGATAAGTACCCAAGAGACAATCAATTTCAAGTCCAATTAGAAGCTTAGGTTCCCTAAATTCATATCTCTCACTAATTCGGGCACTCTTCTCACCTCACTCAAGTGTTTAAGGATGTGTGACAATTCGCTCAATTTCCTCAAGGAAGGTATTCCACCATAAGCTTGACTATTAACCAAATCTCTACTTTATTAATGAAAACACATAAGAATCAAGAGGTCTTTTATTTTGGTTGTAATGGGGCCATGGGATTAATAGTTAGGTAGGGAAATCAAGAAAGGGAAAATTCAAGAAGGCTAAACAAAATATCAAACAATGCAAAGCATGACAACCTTCTAAAATACCTTTTTGGGCTTTAATTAGTTCACTTTTCCACCTTTTTTTTTTCTGTTTTATTTTATTTCTCACTTTCTTTTTCTCACCCCCTTCTCCATTTTTTTGTTTATTTTGTTTTATTTATTTGGAGAAGGGGAGATTTTTCAACTTAAGAGAAATATTTTTCTACTTTCTCATCCCACAATTTATTTTTCAAACTACCTTTTTGCCCTATTTGAAATACTTTAAAAGGTGTCATACCAAGCATCATTCATCAAAATAAATCAAGGTACCAAGAAAAGTATTTTATTCTTTTAGGCTCAAAATTGGGCAACTAAGGGGTAGCATTTAATCGGTCAAAGCTCAGAAGGCCAGAAAAATACCTAGTGCCTCAATCATTTTCAAATATGTTTTCAAAAAATTTTTAAGCTTCAAAACGGTTTCAAGTCAAGTTCTAGAGAACACAATCCAAGAGGAATAAAATACTCAATCATAAAGAATTGGTAGATTTAGTGAGTACCCCTTTTTGGCTCAAAAATCTCACATTTAGTAGTTTAAAATCAATGAGAAACACAAATCTAGAGAACCACATGCTAATTATCAACTATCAGAAGATCATCTCAAACATTTTTATTTTTAGCCTTATCACAAGAATACAAAAATTGGGTTCAAAAATTCACTGTCTCAATTCATTTGGCACAAAGTTCCCACAGTTGGATGCATACTCTAAGCAAAGGGCAATCTAATCATGTGATTATGCAAAATTATGCCTATATGAATGCAACATGAAAAATGAAAAAATGCAAAAGAAATGCAAAAATACCCCTACCCCAAGCTTAAAAACTTACATTGTCCCCAATGTAAATAATCAAGTCGGAGAGAGGAGAAAAATGGAATAACTCACCGAGGTGGTAGAGGGTGCTGGATCACATGCCAGTCAAAGAGATGCTGGAAAATGTGTCACGGCTGTGATGCTCATCACGGCTAGGCCGTGATACATTCTGATCTTCAGGGTCCTTCTCATCACGCCCGTGATGGATATCACGGCTGGGTCGTGATCCTTTCTGATCTTCTTTGGTTAGCTAATCACGACCGTGACCACCGTCACGGCCTGGGCGTGATGACTTCTGACTTTATTTTTCCTTACCTTTTTGCTCTTACTGCTTTCATAACCTGAAAATACTTGGCAAAACCATCAACTAATGATCTTTTTTTTTTCTCTTAATCTCCTCAAATTATTCAAAAACAAAATTCAAAAACAAATGGAAAAGGGAAAGGAAACTTGGGTTGCCTCCCAAGAAGCGCTTATTTACGGTCTTAAGCTTGACCATACTTCTTTCAATCAACCGGGGTCGGCTGGGCTTGGAAGTGCAAGAACACCTATCTTCCACGGAAGTCCTTCAAAGAGTCGATTTTGTTCAATAAGTGCTTTTTACGTCAGTTAAAATTGACTTTTTACGTCAGAATACTGACTGACGTAAATACAGCTGACGTTAATAGTTAATATTTTAACGTCAGTTGAGAACTGACGTTAAATATAAAACTATTAACGTCAGTTTTTTAAACAACTGACGTTAAACATAAAACTATTAACGTCAGGTCTTTAAGACAACTGACGTTGATTTTGTTAAAACTAACGTCAGTTGTTATAAAGAACTGACGTTAAAGGTTTAATTTTAACGTCAGTTGTAATAAACAACTGACGTTAATAGTGTACTGTATATTTTATAAAATACTATTAACGCCGGTTGTTTGATACAACTGACGTTAATAGGTTTTTTTTTAATTCAGTTTTAAAATATCACTTCCCTCAGCTATCCCTGCATTCAGTAAATATCCCAGTAACACAGAATATCACACACATTACAGAATTGCAAAGGAAAATTGAACAATGGGGGGACTTAAAACCAAAACCCATGTATATATATAAATAAATTTTAGTTCCAATGTCTAAAAAACAAAACTACCAATCTAAGGATATATATATATATATATATATATACATGTTATTAATTAGTTTCTAAAGTCTAACAAAAAAACTATTCATCTAAGTAGTGCGGAGGTATCCTGTCAATTCATTTTTCAGCCGCATACTTGAAGAAGAATTCAGCGAAGCACATCCTCAAGTCTCTTAACTCATCTTCTTGAATAGGCGATTGGTCGATAAATGCCTAGACACGTTCAAATAATAACAATAACATCAATGCAAGTCATCTTCAAAACTATAATATATAATTTAACAAGTTGTGTAAATATTACCTTCTTCCATCCATCCGTAATAGATGCGGAGACTATGTTCAGCATATGAAGCATCACATAATAGCCGCACGACCACCCGTCAATTTGAAATCGACACTACCAACAAAATTAATTTCAACGTCAGTTGAATATACATATAAATTAGTAATTATAATATTAATTATTTGATAAATAAACTACCAAACATTGAGGATGTTCCATACAGGATTTGCTTTAGCCTTAGAAGTCCTACTTCTCCCGTTGGCGCAACTTATGCTACTCGCCTTCAGCGCGCTATCGTAAACAAATAATCATGTCGATCAATTAACAAATTCATATATCATGCGTGTAATAAACTAAAAACAACTGATATTAAAACTTAAATTAAATTTAAGATTAGTTACTTACTTATTTATAGCTTCCACCACCTTCGGTGGCGGATCTTGGTGGAGAGAGCAGAAGAATATGACAGTATGCCTAGACGGGTGAAGTACGAACAACTGCCAATGGTTTTCCATATAGTAGGGAGCCATATATAATTCTTTCGGATTGTCTCCAAACAAGTTCCCTAAGTATTTACTCAATGCATCGCCAGCAAAGAAATCGGGCAGAAGGATTGACGGATCTAAGAAACCGTAAACTGATGCAACGCCCATATCAAGCTGAAGACGATGGAGATACCTAAGATATGAAAAGGTGTGGATTTTAATTACATAATATATATATTGAAATTAAAATAAATTATTAAATGGAAAAATACCAAAAATAAATAAGTTATAAAATTAAAATTAACTTACGTGCACCAGAGACTGATGACATTGTTGTTCATCCAGACGTTATTTCTGCAGGCGTTCCCGAGATCGTCACCACAGAAGGAAAATATTCTCCGTTGATCTGGGCGTGCCACCCATCCATCGTGATCCAAAGGACATTCAAAAATCTCAAACGCATAATCCTCACCAAGTGAGAACAAACGAGTGATAGGTGACAGCGACACTGACGTCGACTTGGCCTTCAGTTTAGGAAAAATAAAATAGATAAGTTGTTGATAATTAAAAAAAATACAAGTAATTATTTGACTAATTTGGACATTAATAATGAATACATACCTTTGTTAACATTTCGAGCTCACGTCGTTTGGAGTCCAACTCAAGCTCACGCCTTTTCATTTCCAACTCATGCTCATGGCGTTGGACTTCGAACTCCCGCTCCCTAGCTGCTAACTCATCGTCCTCCACATGTGCCCTACTAAAACTCTCTTTTGTGCTCACATGTGAAGGGTTGGCATGCCCTGCGGTGTCCTGGGATGTACCGACGGAGGAAAGCTCTTTGGCAAGCGCCTGCTTGAATTCTGGGTTGGATATTAAGCCTTGCATCAGATGTGTTGTAATAGCTGGGTTGGACATGAGGTGCTGAGTAATGTCAGCCAAAATTGATGCTTCATCGACCACCCGCTTTCGTGAAGCAGACTTGCCATAATATTCTTTGATGGTCACGTTCCCAGGAACACCGAGAACCCGACCAGGATGGTCTTTCTTGCCTAGAGCAGTCATCAAGACGTCCCGCCGTCCAGAAGGGACGAATGCGCCTTGGGAGGATTGTGCTTTAAGATCCATCTACAATGAAAAAAAAATGAAAAAACGTGCAAGTGAAAAGTGTTGCAAATATCTATACAAATATCAATTGAAATCAAGTTAATTATTTACTTACAATCTTATCACGCCACTTCGCGAGTGGCATCAACTTTAAAAGATCTCGTCTTTGTCATGCGGCGGCTAACCGGACATCCTCGCGGTCGATGTCCGACAGAGGACTTGATGGTGTGCCCTCAGGCACCTCTCCTCTTTCAATCCTAGCAGAGTGCTCTTCCTGCTTTGCCCTCAGCCTATCCGCCATCATCTGCTCGATCCGAGTCTGGTACCCACCCTGAGACATGGTGTGGCGGTGGACATTCTTCGCCTGATTCTGTCGACCCTTATTTGCCTTAGCCTATTCAAACAAAAACACATAATTAAATATAGTTAAATGATCTATAATAAGCATACAAAATTAACTTAATCAACCAACCTGAAATTCTCCATCCTGTCGACTCCTGGCAAACATATCCCAAGTATCCTGATCAATCCAGGGATAATCCGAGAACATTTTATCAAGCCGCTTCTTCCCAGATACATAGTACCTGGTAAGATCATGCTTGAACCCATTCCAACGCTTTGATGCCATTTTCATACATTTATGACGATGATCCTCGTCATTTGGCACAGTCCAAGCTACCTACACATTAAATGCATAACAACTGGATGGATTATAACTCGGATAATTATCTAATAATGTAAATCAAATGAATGTAAAGGTAAAATACCATGATAGCCTCCCAAATCTGATCCTTAACGTTCTGTGGAACGTCATTCTAGTGGTTGTAGTTGATGCTTACGTGCTGCTTCGCTTGTAAAAACCCCCACTTATTAAATTCTTTAGCACGGGGTCCCTAGGCATTTAGATTAGCATCGAAGGACACCTCAAGCTTCTGTCCGCTTTGCCTGTCCTTCTCTAGTTTCTTCAACGAGGTGGCTCCTCTACCCCGTTTCCTATGAGCCTGTGATGTCTGTATGGACAAAAAAAATGATAAAATAGAGGGTTGTAACATTATAAACTTACATTAAAAAGAAGGACTAAAGATAGTATATAACATGTAAACTTACACTAGAATCAGGCGTAGGCGTGATCGGGTCCTGCGAAGCCCCCACAGTATCCTCCCGTGCATGTGGGCTATCCGATTGATCCATATGTATGCCTGTTCAGAAACAATATATATGTATTAACATAGGTTATAACTCAAAATAAATACAGAAGTATAAATAAAAATAACTAAATAGGTCCTGTAGATATACAAAACATCTATCCAATATAAGGACAATACGGGAGATTAAAAACTATAGTTTTTGAAGAGTGCCAAGCACTGGTCACGGCCTGGCCGTGATGTCTATCACGGTCGTAACGTGCCAACTGAACCAGACCCTCAAGGGCAGAACTGATCACGGCCTAGCCGTGATGAGCATCACAGCCGTGACAGATCAACCAGCAGAGCAACATGCACTCAAAACCAAAAATAGAGACATTCCAAACAACTCAAACTCACGGTTTCAAGTTTCAACTACTGAGACTACAGTTTCAACTTACACTCAAAACCAAAAATAGAGACATTCCAAACAACTCAAACTCACAGTTTTAAGTTTCAACTACTGAGACTACAGTTTCAACATACACTCAAAACCAAAAATAAAAAAATGTGCCCTAAAGACTCACCAGAAATAGGCGCTCGCGTGGTGGTGGGGGGGAAGCTCGAGTGGTGGCCAACGTTCGATGTGGTTACTGAGAGCAGAGGGACAAGGAGAGTTAGTGCACGGGAAGGGGAAAGAGAGATGTCAAGTTATTGCAAAGAATGAGGGGGAAAGACAGAGTTAGGGGTTAAGAGTGTACCTCACGGTGGTGGCGAAGAAGCCCTCGCGGTGGTTGCGGTGGAGATGAGCTCGCGATTAGGGCAGAGTGAGAATGAGAGTGAGGGTTGAGAGTGAGGGTTGAGCGTGATGAAAAGAGAAAAGAGACGTACAGAGAAGTGCAGAAGTCGCGCGGGTGTAAACGTTATAATCAAAATAAAACAACATTTTACATCAGTTGTTAGTAAAAACTGACGTTAAAGGTCATATATTTAACGTCAGTTGTCTTAAGAAACTGACGTTAAAAAATACTCACACTTCTAACGTCGGTTGTATTACACAACGGGCGTTAAAAGTTTATTAGTTTCTGCAAAAACTAATAAACACTCACACTTCTAACGTCAGTTGTCTTAAGAAACTGACGTTAAAAACACTCACACTTCTAACGTCGGTTGTATTACACAACGAACGTTAAAAGTTTTTAGTTTCTGCAAAAACATTCATTCCTTTGACTACTGTGCTACTTACCCATTCACCTTGTAACCTAATCCTCTTAATGAGCATTAAGTTTTTAGATAAGTTTTCAAGAAAATCAGAATAGCTTAGTAACTTCATCCCCTGCTCCTATAAATAGCTTCCTTCCATCCTTTTAAGTTTTTCTGCTTCACAATATGGCTCTGCCATGGAGATTAACTTCATCACTCTTTCTTCCTATGCCTAGACTCAAAGATCTTTGTCTTAATGGTCAAACAACTTCTGAGGTTGTGTAAATCACATAACATGGATGGTAAGGTTGGGTGAATCACGTAATGTAATTCTCTCACTTTATTTCATCCCCATCATCCCTTTCACTTTGCTTTGGAAGCAAGTGACTGTGGATTCAAGACGATGCATCAAGGAATTCCAGTGAAGAAGAAAGATGCAAAGATCCATTTCACTTTGCTTTCGCTGCTAGTGACTGAGGATTTACTTTGCATCATGGAATTCAAGTGAGGGAGGTGATGCATCCATTGGAGTTTCTGATGACAGGACTGAGATGAAAATGATGTTGAAGCAAAACTTTTTTATATTTTAGGGCTATGTTGCAGAAATTTTTTATCTTTTAATCATTTAATTGTAACTTATGAATCGCTTCAATGAGATACGATTTGATTATACATATAACTTGTTTTTATATATGTTAAGTGTTTATTTATTTTAATTTGCACAAGAATTTGTTTACTAATTCAAGCTAATTAATAAAAATTAAAAATAAACTTGTTTAAAAAAAAGGTTTAGAAATAAACTGCACTATATGGAGTGATCTGCGTTATGAGGGACAAAAGGGACATGACAACCAATGAAATGAGTTTCATAATTATTTACGTCAGTTATTTATAGAACTGACGCAAATAGTGATTTAATATTTACAAACTGCCACCAGCTCATTTTTAACGTCAACTTAATTTATGACTGCCAAGTTCCCATATATTAATTACATTATTTCCAATATTCATTCTGCACGTTTATAATATATAGGATTATTTACGTCAGCTATTTATTTAACTGAAGTAAAAATCACACTTTTAACATCAGTTGTATAAAAAACTGACGTTAACAATAAATATTTTTTATTTTAAAAACACTTTTAACGTCAGTTTTTTTAAACAACTGACGTTAAAAGTGTATAGATATCTGCAAAAACATTCATTCCTTTGACTACCGTGCTACTTACCCGTGCACCTTGTAACTTAATCCTCTTAATGAGCATTAAGTTTATAGATAAGTTTTCAAGAAAATCTGAATATCTTAGTAACTTCATCCCCTGCTCCTATAAATAGCTTCCTTCCATCCTTTTAATTTTCGGCTTCACAATATGGCTCTGCCATGGAGATTAACTTCATCACTCTTTCTTCCTATTCCTAGACTCAAAGATCTTTGTCTTAATGGTCAAACAACTTCTGAGGTTCTGTAAATCACGTAACATGGGTGATAAGCTTGTGTAAACCACGTAATGTGAGTTGCTCACCTTATCATCCTTCCGGAGAATCAGCTGCTGGAGGGCAAATCAGGTGCTCGGGCGTCACGGTTCAATACCTCGGCTTTGGCGGCAAGTGATCTGTCATGGAAGTCTCTAGAACCACTTGCCTTTGCTTGAAACAGATCTAGTGCACCTGTTTTTGCCTCTCTTGAGCTCTCTCATGCCCCCGGTTTTCCGAGGTCTTAAAGGATGCAAGTGACTGTTCCAAGACCATTGCTAAAACAGATCGAGTGCACCCTTCGGAGTATAGTTTTCCCTTTGGCATATTTCATAAAACTCTCTGATGGGATGTAGCTTTAATGTTTAGGATTTTAAACCCTTTCAATGTAACTTTTTATAGGATTTTAAACCCTTTCAATCTTCTGTATCAGTCTGTATTACACTCCATGAATGAGATCTGGTTTGGGTTATTGATTCAACTTATACTTTGCACATATATTTTAGTTTTCAAAACAGAAACACAAAACATCAAAGCAATTGTGGAACTGAAACTTTGAGGAAGGCAATGCGGAAGGGTACGTATACTAGATAAAAAAATTATCAAAGTGACCTTTAACATCAGTTGTTGTAAGGACTCACGTTAGAAGTGAAGTGACTCACTTTTAACGTCAGTTCGATGAAGAACTGACGTTAAAATGTTCACTGTTAACGTCAGTTGTTTATTGAACTGACGTTAAAAGTGAGTCACTTCACTTTTAACGTCAGTCCTTAAAACAACTGACGTTAAAATTGAATTAATGAAGTCTGATATTTACAAAACTGCCACCGCCCCCTTTTTAACGTATAGCTTTTGGTTAACTGACGTAAACCTTTACCGTCTAATGTATATTTTCCACTAGTGTTAAAAACTTACATTGTCCCCAATGTAAATAATCAAGTCGGAGAGAGGAGAAAAATGGAACAACTCACCGAGGTGGTAGAGGGTGCTGGATCACATGCCAGTCAAAGAGATGCTGGAAAATGTGTCACGACCGTGATGCTCATCACGGCTAGGCCGTGATACATTCTGATCTTTAGGGTCCTTCTCATCACGCCCGTGATGGATATCATGGCTAGGTCGTGATCCTTTCTGATCTTCTTTGGTTAGCTAATCACGACCGTGACCACCGTCACGGCCTGGGCGTGATGACTTCTGACTTTATTTTTCCTTACCTTTTTGCTCTTACTGCTTTCATAACCTGAAAATACTTGGCAAAAACATCAACTAGTGATCTTTTTTTTCTCTCTTAATCTCCTCAAATTATTCAAAAACAAAATTCAAAAACAAATGGAAAAGGGAAAGGAAACTTGGGTTGCCTCCCAAGAAGCGCTTATTTACGGTCTTAAGCTTGACCATACTTCTTTCAATCAACCGGGGTCGGCTGGGCTTGGAAGTGCAAGAACACCTATCTTCCATGGAAGTCCTTCAAAGAGCCGATTTTGTTCATATGGCCAATTACGCTTTCGCTTTGCTCTCTTCACTTTGAGTTTCATGGCCTTACTCCCTCCCGGCGGAAGTTCTAACTCCACATGATGGGCAACTCCCATTTCATCTTTATTTGGTGCATCATTTGTCATGCAAAGCTTTGGAGTTGCTTCCATATTAATTTCTTCCTTCACCTCTTGAGGCATTATCTCAATACTGCACACATGACTCTCAAAAGGAGGGTTGTTATATGAGTTAGTCAAATCAAAATCCACCCTACCTTCCTCTACATTCAAAGAGAGCTTACCATTTTTTACGTCTATTATTGCTCCAGCTGTGGCCAAGAATGGCCTTCCAAGAATGATAGGGAATTTAGAATTCTCGTTCATGTCCAACACCATGAAATCGGTAGGGATGAAAAATTTCCCTACCTTTATGGGGACATTCTCTAGTATGCCTAGAGGGGTTTTAGTTGATCCATCCGTAAATTGTAAAGCAGACATGGATGGACTCAATTCCTTGGTTCCTAACCTCTCAAAAATAGTAAGCGGCATCAAACTCGCACTAGCCCCTAAGTCACATAAGGCTTGGTCTATTTTTAATTCTCCAATTGAGCAAGCAATAGAGAAACTTCCTGGATCTTTTAGTTTAGGAGGCATATTAGTTTTTATCACGACATCACGCTCCTCAATTAAGCTCTTAGTTTCTTTTTCTACTTGCATTTTCTTGACCAACCTTTGTGGGAAAGGTATCGGGGGTTGGTAAGGTGGTGGAGGGACATACTTTGGCTCTATCTCTTCATGTTCACTCATGTCCTCCTCACATTCCACATCCTTTTCAATTACCCCAAGCTTATCATCCCTTAAGTATATAGCATTACAGTGCTCATTGGGATTAACTTCGGGTTGTCCTGGAAACGTACCCTTAGTTCTAGAATATGTACTAGCTTGTTGGGCAATATGAGTTTCTAACATCTTGTTATGGATGGCTAAGTTGTCTACCTTAGATGTTAACTCTTTTATTGCCTCATTGACTGCCCTACCTTGTTGCCTAAACTCTTCATTTTGCTTTGTTTGAGTTTCAACAAAATTTTCCAAAAGAGACTCGAGTTTAGACTTTTGTACCTGAGGATACCCCGATACGGGTTTCCTATTACCTTGGCCTTCTTGGAATTCGTGGTTCAACGTGTTGTTGTAGTTCCCATAGGAGAGATAAGGGCTATTCTTCCTTCCTTGGTTGTAAGGATTTGGGGGAACATAGTTTGGCAACTTCGGGTTCGTGCCATAGAAGTTGTGACAAGAGTTCACTTGTTCCCCCGAAGCACCGGATCCATGAGCAATACCATGTGGGCACTCCATGATGTCATGTCCCTGCATTCCACAAATCTCACAAACAATATTAGTAGCACCTATTGAACTCACATTCGCCTTTTCAAGCTTATCAAAGCGTTTATTCAGTGAGTCAATTTTAGACATAATTAGATCAGTGCTATTCATTTCAAACTTACCCCCCGAAATCTTTTTCAGGTTATTACCTCTTTCTGAACCCCATTGGTGGTAGTTGGTGGCTACGTTTTCAATGATATTGAATGCTTCGGTCAGAGGTCTATTCATAAAGGCTCCACCAGCTGCGGAGTCAAGTGACACCTTCGAAGAGTAAACCAATCCGTTGTAGAAGGTATGCACTAACAACCACCTCTCGAGTCCATGATGTGGGCAAGACTCTAGCAATCTTTTGTAACGATCCCAAGCTTCGGATAAGTATTCTCCGTCCTTTTGGAAGAAGCCGGTGATCTGAGTTCGTAGGTAAGCAGTCTTGGATGGAGGGAAGAATCTCTCCAAGAATGCCTGCTCCAGTTGGTCCCAAGTTGACAACGTATTAGCGGGCACTTGCTTCAACCAAGCTTTTGCCTTTCCAGTCAGAGAGGAGGGGAATAACCTCAAGCGTATAGCATCAATCGGGGCACCATGAATCCTAATTGCATCGGTGAACTCCAGGAATGTCTCCACATGATCGGTCGGATCCTCCGAGGGTAATCCTCCGAATTGATGTTGCCTAATCATGCTAATTAGCATAGGCGGTATAGTGTAGTTCTCCGCCTCGATTTCTGGCCTAGCAATCCCAGTTCGTAAACCCCTAGCATTTGGGGCTGCGTAGTCCTTCAGTGGTTTGGTATCCGGTAGATTCGCCATGAGTGGAATGGGAATCAACCTCTCTCTCTCTCCTTGTCTTTGTAGTCTCCCACGTCTACGAAAGGTCCTTTCGATCTCGGGGTCAACTTCAACAAGATTTCCAAGACTTTGGGATCTTCGCATAAGAGAGAAAAATTCCTGCAAAGAGAGAGGTAGATACTAGAAAAATAAAATTGAAAAGAGATAAATGAAAAAAAGAGAAAATTTAATATAAAAAAAGGTCCAAAAAAATCAAATTAAAAATTAAATTGAGATTTAAGAAAGCACAGTCTCTGGCAACGGAGCCAAAAACTTGATGTGACTCCGGCAAGTATACCGGATTCGTCGTCAAGTAATAAAAAGATCGATCCCACAGAGACCGTGATATAAAAAAGGATTTGGAAAAGATTTGATTTTTGTAATAAGAATTGACTAGAAAATAAGATATTTAAGAACGCAATCAATTAAAATAGGAAAGTAAATCAATTAGGAGTTTGTCAAATCAAAAGAGATTCCTAGAAATTGGATTACCAACAAGATTGTTCATGTTACCAAATTGACTACCCCTTGTTAATTATCCAAATTCGTTTTGAAGGTGAATTTATCCTATATAAGTTAATGCTCCCTCTCGGGTTACAAAAACCGTGCCAAATTAAACCAACCCCTACTCTCGTGGTAATTGAATTTAGATTGAACCCTTTAAGCTTTATGACAATTCGTGAACCCTCGAAGGAATGCTTATAACTCTCGCGATTTAAGTCCTAAGTTTGATTCCTATAGATCCAATACCTAAGTTCACTGCTAGGTTCATCCTTAGAGTATCTATGACATGCAAATAAGTGCGCATCAGATTCACAAGTAATTCATGCGATAGAAACCAAATCGAAAGCGAAATCGAAATTAACAAAGGGAAAACATCAATTCATAACATAAAACAGATCTTGGGCATAGCCCCAATCCCTAGAAATAAAACTACTACTCAAGCATTGCCATGTTAAGAGCAAGCTTGATTAACAAAAACATGAAAGAAAACCTAAGAGAGGAGAAGAAGAAGAAGAAGAAGAAGAAGAAGAGAAATCCTAGTTTTGCCTAAGGGTAGCAGCCCAAAAGTCCCTAAAAGTCTCTCTATTTTCGAGCCTAAGTGCTCTATTTATTGATTAGGGTAACTTCGATCCCAATAAATCACAAATTCAGATCAAATCAGTTTCTAAAGATCCATATATTGCGCGTCACGACCGTGATGCCTGTCACGGATAGGCTGTGACGGATTCTGACTTGGAATGGCTTCGCTGTTGGGTCTGTCACGGCCGTGACCACCATCACGGCTAGGCCATGATCAGTTCTGTCTATGAGGGTCTGGTTCAGTTGGCATGTCACGGTCGTGATGGACATCACGGGATGGTCGTGACCAGTTCTGACTTTTTCATTCTTTCTTTTCAGCTCTACTCAATCATGGTCGTGATGGATGTCACGGCTAAGCCGTGATGGGCTCTGTTTGGCTCATTTTCTTGCTTTTCAAGCTCCATCTTCATGCAAGCTCCATCATGGTTAATCTTGAGCATTTTAATCCTCAATTCCTGCACAACAACACCACCAAACCATCTTACCCGTTCCAAGGTAAAAACTAACAAAAATCAAATTAAAAGTGCCTAAACTACATGAAAATTCATGCAATATGATAAAGAAATATGAGGTGTAATCACACTCATCAACCAGCAACAGCAGCAACTTGTTTTTCTAAAATGGCAGCGATAGGTAGTTCATCATCATCCTCTTCTTCAGACATGATGACTTTCCTTCTCATTTTTGGTGCAGGTGGAAGAGTAGCACCTGAAGATACAGATAGGACAGATCCTCTAGTAGTCCTCTTAGGAAAGGGTTGCCTCACAACCACAGTCTTCCTCTTCGTTCCTTTCTTTAAACCAAGGATTGCAGCTTCGTTGGCCTCAAATGATTCTTCCTTAATCTTCATTTTCTCCTCAAGCTTGACCAACTCCACTTGCTTGTATGTGCTGAGTTGCATGCCACTGAGAGTAGCTCAACCAAAATCAAAAGCTTGCAATCCTTTCTCACGAAGGAGTCTTTCTTGTTCATCCTTAGGCTTTGCACTCAGAACATCGTACATGCCTTGCTGCTTGAGAATTTTTGATAGAAGATGAGTGAAAGTAATGTGAGAAGCAGATTCTCTGTTGGTAATGGCATCTTTGAAGTGATGAAACAGGATCCAGGGTAAGCTAATCTTTGTTTCAAAAACCAGATGGCAAAGACAGAACTTGTGAAGAGCTGATAAGTTGTCCTTAGAGCCAATCTTATGCTGCACCACCTTGTTCAGGATTTGGTGAAGAATCCTGATGTGATCTTTCATCTCAGAGGATTTCCAAGAATGATTTCTCACGCTGTCTTGCCTCATTAGAGTAACAGCAATTGTCTCTGGACCACCTAGGTCTTCTTCCCAGTTCTCCGTGAAGACCAATCCTTCTTGAACACATGCAATCACATCAGAGATGGTTTCCTCGGATACTATCACTTTCTTTCCCAGCACAAACCCAACAACTTCTGTTTCAGAGATCTTTAGTCTTCTCCAGAATTCCCTTAACAAATCTGGATACATTGAGACCTTTTCCAGAAAGATTCCATCCCATCCAGCAGCGGCAATGAACTTACTCACATCCAAATTGTATTCTTGTAGAATCCCAAAATTGAAGTGATTTCCACAGATATGGACATAGTGTCAGTTGCAAAAGCAGGCATGGGAGCAGAGGTTGAAGCCATTGTTGAGTAAGATGAGTTTTGGAAGAACAAGGGAGACAGAGAGTTCGAAAGATTCAGAGAGAGAGGTTGATGATGAAGAGACGCGAAAAGTTTTTCAGAGGGAAATAGGTTACTTTTAATGATTTCTGAAAAACACAGTTTCCCAAAAACAATTGACAAGACATGTCATTAAGTGTAAAACGGCGTTGGTAAATTGGGACGGTAAAATGTTACGATGGGATTGATGAAGGTAGCTGACTCAGCAAGGAAAAAGAAGCATTTTATATAAATGTGTTCAAGGACAAAATAATATAAGCAATAAATGTGTGTATAGACGAGTCCACACAAGACTAAGAGTGGACGCGTAAAGATATATGTAGTGGACGCGTAGATTCCACGTGCTCTGGACATCATGACTACTGGACGTGCAGAGAAAACATGCAATGGACGACCAAATTAACAATGAATATACTAGCTCAATCCACATACAACATATTAAAATTCTTTCTTATAAAGATAAATCTGTCCTTAGCGAGAGGTTTAGTGAAGATATCTGCCCATTGGTGGTCAGTATCTACAAATTGAACATCAAACACACATTTTTGCACATATTCCCTAATAAAATGATGTTTGATTTCTATATGCTTAGTTATAGAATGCAATATTGGATTTTTAGATAAATTGATTGCAACAGTATTATCACACATAAGTGGAATACTACTTACAAATACATTGTAGCCCTCCAATTGATGTTTGATCCATAGAAGTTGTGAGCAGAAGCTTGCACCTGATATGTATTCTGCTTCAGCAGTTGATAGAGTAATGGTACTTTGCCTTTTGCTTGACCATGATACTAGGTTAGCTCCAACGAAGTGACATCCTCCACTGGTGCTCTTTCTTTCAATTCTATCTCCAGCATAGTCAGCATCACAAAAACCAACTAATCTGTAATCATCATTTTTCTTAAAGCACAAGCCCAGATTAGAAGTACCTTTTAAATAACTAAATATTCTCTTAACTGTTGAGAGATGAGACTCTCTAGGATCAGATTGAAAACGGGCACATAGGGGTGGAAGTAGGCCAGGTCAGGCCAGGCTTTAGCTAAATAGGCCTGGCCTGTTTCAAAAATATCAAGCCTAAGCCTGGCCTATTATCTGACATAGGCTTTTTTTAAGGCCTGGCCTGACCTTTTTAAAAGCCTGGCCTGGCCTGAAAGCCTTTTTAAAGGCCTATTTCTTATGAAGGTCTTAATAAGGCCACAAGCCTGGTGCTAAATAGGCTGAAGCAAATAGGGCAATGATTAAATAGGCCTCAGGCCATAAAATACAAAATTCAACCACTAGATATTCAAGGTCTATGACAAAAACACAAATAGGCCTCAGGCCATAAAATCAAAATACAACCATAGTCAAATAGGCCTCAGGCCATAAAATACAAATAACAAATGCAACAAGTAGCAAACACATCAAATCTTCAAGGTAATCTCTTCACGTCCTTCATTCACCTTCAAAATAATAAAACAATTCATGTCATTAGACTAAAATAATTATGTTAACAAATATAAGAAATAACACATGTCACAATGCAAAAATTCTAACCTTTAACTTTCTATTCAAATTAAACTTGTGACGAAGCCAATCCCCACCACAAATGAGTGCCTCAATAGATTCCTCGTTTAATTTAGAGCGATATTCATCAATAACTCTACCCCCAGCGCTAAATGTAGACTCTGAAGCCACGGTTGAGATTGGAATGGCTAGTATATCAACAGCCATCTTTGACAAAATCTTGTATTTTAAGCTGTTACTCCTCCACCACTCCAAGGCACTAAAAGGGTTATTACCATCAGGAATATAAACGCCTTCATCAAAGTAAGCTTGTAATTCTGATTTCATTGGAGGAACTGCTTCCTTCTCACGCACAATGCTCATAATTTGGTCAAATCCAGTTATGACTGAAGATTTAGGCTCAGTGGAAGATGTTGGATTGTTGCCACCATTATTTCCTTCTGTTGAGGATGACTCTTCCAGACTTAGACACACATACTCATCATATAACTCTTCCAATGAACTTCGTACCTTCTTTATATTCTCTTTTGCTACTTCGTCGGGCTTATATATCAAGGGAAAACATATGTCAACAATGTGAAATTTGCACCTGGGATCCAAAACACTAGCAATCGCCATAAGAAAATTACATTCCCCCCAATACTTGTCAAACTTTATTTTCATTGGAGATGCCAATTCTCTCATGAAGAGATCTCGATCCTCAGTCGCATTGTCAATCACTTGTTTCACCCTCCAAACTTCAGCAAGATACAAATTAGCGAGAGNATACTCACTACCTGAGATCACATGAGTAGCTAGATCAAACACCTCAAGAAGTTTACAAACTTTCTCAACTTTGTCCCAATTTTCAAGTGAAGGTGCATAATCATAGTGCGGCTCTCTTTCCTTATAAGAAGCAAAAACAATCTTAAATTTTAAAGTAGTTGATAACATATGAAATGTTGAATTCCATCTTGTTGGACAATCAATGATAAGCTTCCTATCTTTCAACCCTTTCTGCTCAACAACATCACAAAAAGACTTTAGCCTTGCATCATTATAGTTAATATACTTCACACTTTCACGAATGTTGAAAATGATATCCTTGATCTTACTAAGTCCATCTTGCACTAGCAAATTTAGTATGTGTGCACAACATCTAACATGAAACAAGGCACCACCAAGGAATAACTTATTACTAAGAGACAAGTTCTCCTTAAGATTTCTCAAGCATGAATCGTTATAAGCAGCATTATCAACAGAAACTGAAAATACTTTATTTTCAATTCCCCAAGCTTTTAAACATTTAAAAATTGCATCAGCTACATCAATTCCACGTCTTGGAGCAGGCACTTTCACAAAACTCAACACTCTCTTTTGAAGTTTCCCACACTGCGTCAATGAAATGGCCAGTGATAACCATATATTCTGCTACTTGATGGCTTGATTTCCACATATCTGTTGTTAAACTAATCTTACTCACACTTTTCAACAATGACTTCAAATTTTTCTTCTCCGCCTCATATATTGCTAAACAATCATTTCTAGCAGTTTTACGACTAACTTTTTGAAAATCCGGGTTTGCATATTGGAAAGCCCACATCCAAACCTCATCCTCAACAATACTAAAAGGATGTTCATGAACCATAATAGCAGTGGAAATTATTTCTCTCATCTTCTCATTAGAGTATCTAACACTAGAACTCACAAATGGATTACCTGGATTAGAAGGCTGAAATGGAATGACTGTTTGCTTCTTTTCTTGAGCCATTTGCAACCTCCTTTGCAAGCAATTCTCGGAGTGTCTCTTAAGATGGCTAGTGCTAGACCCTTTCCCACCAGTAGCGAATTTATCTTTACAAAATTTGCAAACAGCTTTCCTTGCACCTCCAGCAATTTCCACCTCATCAAAATCTTTCCATACAACTGACGCGTTTTCGCCTCTTCCTCTTAATGACAACCTCTTCAGCTACTTGATCTTTGTCTTTTTCATATCCTTGTGTGTTATCTTCTGGTTGACTTGAATTTGTTTGTGCACGTTCACTCACCTCATTAGTACAAGTAGGAGTAGATGAAATTGTTTCATTGCTGCCCCCAAATGGAGAAGACATTTTGTGGACCTGTAAAACAGAATGCAGACATCAGATTGTACCATTGGCCTAAAAAATAATAATGCATACCATCGGCAAAAGGCAACATCCAGCAGATTACTAAAAAGGATAAGGTATACCATCATATCTTGCCCCCACAAGATATGCATGAAAGAGAAATGAAAGACCAAGTTATTTCCAAATGCAGATGCAACACAAACCCGCATGCCAAAGTTTACAGAAAATCAGAGGCAGCCATTACAGAGAGAAAAAATGCAAGATTTTGCCATCTTGCAAAATTGATCAATCAATAATTATGCATTCCATAGTTCCATTGCTTCACACTCAACTCAACACGCCCAATAAGTCCATAAGGAGCCAGATTGAAGTATTCAGCAAAGTGAGGTTTCCCTTTCAAAGTTAGGGACTTGAGCCCAGGAAACCTCTCTATCACTCTCTCAGGACTGATGGAATAACAATTTCCTATGAACACTATTTTCCTGCTAAATCTCTCTAACTTGTACCAGTTTTTGCACACCAGAGACAAGGCGTTTCTATCCTTGAGTCGGTTCTGAATAACTCGAAAGGTAGTCTTGTTTTGGCTCCAACACCTTGGGTCTGTGACGAGTTTTGGGCTGTTACAGACTCGATAAATACTATGTAACAAATTAACAATGCTGGACGAACAAATTTACATGTTCATTATTTTTATAATTTATAATTTTTATCATCGGATTATCTTAAATCATTGTTATCTATAATTTGATTCTGCCACTAATCATCTAGAAGAAACGTCAGAATGTTGATGAAAATTATAAAAACACGGTTAAACACAACAAACGTACATGCACCAATGGCAACCCAGAAGTCTGTGCAGGCTTTGAAACAGAGACAAACAGAGACATAGCATCTTCATTGAGAATTTGAGATCAAAGGTACAGAGGTTTACCTGACGAGGGACGACGAAGCGACGACGAAGCGATGACCGAACGAGGCAGGAGAAGGAGGCGAGGCGAAGGAGGCGAGGCAGAGCACGGCGAACGAGGCGAGGCGAAGGAGGCGAGGCAGAGCACGGCGAACGAGGCGAGGCGAAGGAGGCGAGGCAGAGCACGACGAACGAGGCGAACGATCCAGTGACGGCAGTGACGAATGAAGAAGAAAGAGTGAACCAGTGAGCAGTGATGGCAGTGAGGAATGAAGAAGAAAGAGTGAACCAGTGAGCACTGAGCAGTGACGGTAGTGAGGCAGACTTTCTAACTTAGGGTTTAGTCTGATTAGGTTTTTTTAGTTTAATTTGATTATTATTATCTATTATATATTATATTATATTATATATATTTAATATTTATTTAAAATTAATGTTAATCAGGCCGGCCTATCAGGCTTCGTAGGTTTTTTCTGAAGCTCAAGTCTGGCCTATTTATCTAAAAAGGCTTTTGAAAAAAGCCTTTATCCGGTCTTTTTATTAAATAGGCCAGGCCAGACCATAGGCCCCTGTCGGGCGGCCTGGCCTACTTCCACCCCTACGGGCACATAAGCAAACACTGAACATTATATCAGGTCTAGACACAGTCAGATATAAAAGAGATCCTATCATACCTCTATATAACTTTTGATCTATCTTTTTCTCTTTATCATCTTTGTTCAATATTGAAGTGGGATGCATAGGAGTATTCATTGGTTTGCAATCATCCATATTAAATCTCTTTAGAAGTTCCTTTGTATACTAGGTCTGATGGATGTACACCTCATCCATAGACTGTTTAACTTGAAGTCCAAGGAAGAATTTGAGTTCTCCCATTATGCTCATTTCAAATTCTTTATGCATTAACTTAGAAAATTCCTTGCACAGAGATTCATTAGCAAAGACCGAAAATGATATCATCAACATAAATCTGTACTATAATGAAATCTGACTTAGTAGATTTTCTAAATAGAGTTGTGTCTACTTTTCCTCTGTTAAAACAACTTTCCATTAGAAACGAACTTAACATATCGTACCAAGCTCTAGGAGCTTGTTTAAGTCCATACAGTGCTTTCTTAAGCTTATAAACATGTTCAGGGTGATTTGTATTTTCAAAGCCAGGAGGTTGCATGACATATACTTCTTCATTAATAAAGCCATTTAAAAAGGTACTTTTAACATCCATTTGAAAAAGCATAAAGCTATGATGTGCAGCAAAAGATATTAAAATTCTTATAGCTTCTAGTCTAGCAACCGGTGCAAAAGTTTTAGTGTAGTCTATACCTTCTTCTTGAGAGTAGCCTTGAGCAACAAGTCTTACCTTGTTTCTCACAACCTTACCATCTTCATCGAGCTTGTCTCTGTAGACCCATTTTGTTCCAATGACTGACTTGTCTTCAGGTAGGGGTACAAGAGTCCAGACCTCACTTCTCTCAAACTGATTAAGCTCTTCTTGCATAGCTAGAATCCATCCTTCATCCAGTAGAGCTTCATCCACTGTTTTCAGTTCACGTTCAGAGACAAGAGCAGAATCACTTTGTTCTCTAAAGGTTGACCTAGTTCTTAGCTTGTCATTGGGGTCACCAATGATTTGATCTTGAGGATGGTAGTTTCTGAAATACCAAGAATTTTGAGCATTTTCCTATTGAGAGGTAGACGTTTCTGGTTGTTTTTGAGAAGTGTCGTCTACTTCGATATCAGACATGATTTCTGGTTTCTCTCCTGGGATATTTAGATCAAGATCTGTAAAAGCTTCATCTAGCTCTGATAGTCTCTTATCAGGCTGTTTGTCATCAAATTTTACATGAATACATTCTTCTACAACTAGAGGTCTAGAATTATAAACTCTAAAACCTTTTGAAGTTTCATAAAATCCTAGTAGAATTCCATTATCTATCTTAGCATCAAATTTACCAAGTTGATCTTTTGTATTCAAAATGTAACATTTACATCCGAAAGGGTGAATGTATGAAATGTTGGGTTTTCTACCTTTCCACAATTCATAAGGAGTCTTATTCAGAATAGGTCTAATGTATATTCTGTTCTGAATGTAGCAGGCAGTGTTCACAGCTTCAGCCCAGAATTTCTTAGGGACAGAATTGTCATTGAGCATAGTCCTAGTCATCTCTTGAAGATATCTGTTCTTTCTCTCTACCACACCATTTTGATGTGGTGTCCTTGGTATTGAGAAGTTGTGTTGAATACCACCTTCTTCACAAAATTCATGGAATAGCTCATTGACAAATTCTCCCCCATGATCACTTCTAATTGAAGCTATACACATGCCTTTTTCATTCTGTACACGTTTGCAGAATACATAAAAGACCTTGAATGACTCATCCTTGTGAGCAAGGAACATAACCCATGTCCATCTAGTGTAGTCGTCTACCATGACAAGACCATAGTTCTTACCACTGACAGAGGCATTCCTTGTTGGACCAAAGAGATCAAGGTGTAGCAATTCTAGTGGTATGTTGGTACAAACAACATTCTTAGATTCAAAGGAACCTTTGACTTTTTTTCCCTTCTAACATGCATCACAGAGAGCATCAAATTTGAAACTAAGGTTTGGTAGACCTCTTACAAGGTTATGCTTTTTCAGTTTTGAGATTAATCTCAAACTTGCATGACCCAACCTTTTGTGCCAAATCCATCGTTCATCCTCAATGGACACTAGACATGAGACACTTTGATTTGAGAGATCCTCTAAGTCAATCTTATACAGACTATTTTGCCAAGGGCAGTGAATAGGAGTGATCCATCAGCTTTCTTGACAGCACACATATTCTTATCAAAAGAAACAGCAAACCCACTATCACATAATTGACTAATGCTAAGCAGATTGTGTTTAAGACCATTTACTAACAGAACATTATCAATGGAGGGAAAAAGATGTTTACCAATTTTATCTATACCAATGATCTTTCCTTTTTGGTTTCCTCCAAAAGTGACCCAGCCACCAACTTTTGGTCTAAGGTCGTGGAACATACACCTTTCTCCTGTCATGTGTCGTGAGCACCTACTGTCCAAGTACCAGGACTTCTGTTTCTTTCCTGTTGTTAAGCAGATATGCAACATGGATTATTTTATCTTTAGGTACCCAAATTGACTTGGGTCCTTTCTTGTTAGTGATCATAGGTCGTGAATGCTTTGCATGCTTGTTATGTATGCATTTAGATGACACATGCCCACTTTTTTCACATACTTTGCAGTAAGTATTGGAAGGGCTTGGTTGACTTAGTATGTTGTGGACGGACTTTAAAAGCCTTATATTGTGTATAAACTTTTGGTTTATTCAGAGATGCATCTTGCTTCTCTTTATCATAACCAATGTTAGATTTGTCACGTGGTGATCTAGAATATCTTAATATAAGGTTTAATTTATCTGAGCTACCAACCAGTTTTGACAGAGGGTCTGTCAAGTATGTCACATCTTGTTTCAGTTTTTCAACTTCACAAGAGCTATTAGACTTACACTTAGTCATGTCAGCCAGACTAACATTGTTTGATTTTAATGTTTCATTCTCATCCTTAAGGTTTTGATTTACTGTGCAGACCTTATCATAATCTCTAGAAAGTTTAATAAACTTCTTTTTGAGACTCTTATACTCTTTATATAGTATGCATGATTCATACAGCAATTCATCAAAAACAGTTTGAAGAGTAGATGGATCATAGTGCATTACCTCAGCATCAGTGAATTCACTTTCTGATGCAGTGTCAGCCATGAAGCAATTGTTTGCTTCTTTTCCTGCTTCATCTTCTTCATCTAAAGAAGATAGGTCAAGATCCTCCCATGTAGCTATCAAGCCTTTCTTCTTTTTGAAGAATTTCTTTTTCTCCTTCAGCTCTGGGCAGTTAGCTTTGAAGTGTCCTGGTTTCTTACATTCAAAGCACAGGGGTGGGCCTTTCTCCTTGGAATCTGACTTCTCCTTGGAGAATTTTTTGTTGAACTGTTTCCTTCTGAATCCACCTTTCTTTCTCCACATATGTTGGATTTTTCTGGAGATGAAAGATAGTTCATCCTCATCTGAGTCATCTTCATTATTTGATGAATTAGCTTCGTCTGAGGACTCAGCAACTTTAAACACCTTTGAGGAACTAGCTTTCTTGGCCTTTAAGGCAATGGACTTTCCTTTTCTAGAGTTTTCCTCTTCATTAAGTTCAAGTTCATGAACTTTTAATGACCCCAGAAGCTCTTCCAGAGAAAGGGTATTCAGATTCTTTGCTTCCTGGATAGCAGTTACCTTAGGTCTCCAATGCTTTGAGAGACTTCTCAAAATTTTTCTCACATGATCTCTATTCTCATTGACCTTTCCAAGAGATCTGAGACTGTTGGTGATTGTTTGGAATCTTCCAAACATCTGGTCTATAGTTTCATAATCAGACATCTTGAATAGCTCATACTGGTGAACCAGCATGCTTATCTTTGATTCCTTCACTTGTAAGGAACCTTCATGAGCTAATGCAAGAGTATCCCAGATTTCTTTAGCTATGTTGCAACTATGAACCTTGTCATGCTCAAATTTGGTGATAGCACACATGAGATAGTGCTTCGCTTTCAAGTTTAGTTGATGTTGGCTTTCCTGCTCTTGAGTCCATTCAGCTCTAGGCACTACAGCTCCAGCTTCACTCCTTGGCTCAATGTAGCCATTTTCTATCAGTTCCCAGATGTCAGCATTCTGTGCATCCAAGAATTCCATCATCCTCTTTTTCCAATAATCATGATTAGTTCCATCAAAGAAAAGGGGTCTGTTGATAGATTGTCCTTCTGCATCCATGATTGTAGGATCCTACTACCTTAGCACTTGTTAGATGCTCAACCCTGTCAAGGCTGAGCTCTGATACCAACTGAAGTTGGCACAGGCAAACACAAGAAGGAGGGTTGAATTGTGTTCGTTAATTATTTTCGCAAAAACCCTTTTTGAGAAACCTTTTCACAAGCAGATAAAAAGATTAAGCACACAAGAAATCCTTTTTAAAAGATTAAAAAACCAAAATCAAATCCCACAGTTAGTAAAAATAAATAAAACTATAAAAGATAAGGGATAGAAATTCACTCAGGTATTTTATTCTGGTTCACTATCTTCCAACCAAGAGTTACGTCCAGTCCCTTCTACTTGAAGGATTTTCTGCACTATTTCCAAATAGTTTCTACAACAAGTATTCTTCACCTCTCCAGGCTACAAGTATTGCTTTCTTGCCAAGCCTCTTCAAGCTCCAATACAATCACAATGATTTTTCTGAGATCCTTCTAACTCACTATATGTGAGGGTGTGAAGGTTTAGGATCTACTGAATATTTTTACAAATATTCAACCTTAAGAATTACAGACTTTTGCTTTACAACGAGAATATGAGCTTTGAATATCTTGTAATAATTCAAATGGCAAAAGTTGTTCTTTAGTGCTTGAGACCTACTATATATAGTGGTCTTCAACTTCTCTTGTAAATCTTCGACGGTTATTTGAATAGTCTCGTTATAAAGATAGCATTAAATGTATGATATCCGTTGAGACTGATAGCTTGATTTTGGCCATGTTGAAAAGCATCCTTGGTTATCAGAAAATCATAAAATGGAAGCTCACTGTTCTGAGCAATTGTACCTTAAAAACTTTCTTTCCTCCTTTGTGTATAACCCAGCTTTTTTTCAACAATTAAGATGTCCTCGTACAGATCGTTTTGCAATTCCAATTGTACTATTTGATTTTTGTATTTCCTTGATAGTATTATGAATTTTCTCAAAGGAAACAAGACATTAATCGGATAAAAACAAATGGGAAGAACAAATATTCATTTGAAATAAATATCAATCATTTGAAATAAATTCATCGTGGACCAGATTGCATTAAATCATATTCAAGGTAGTAAAGATATAGAACATATAGAACCGTCTACAGGTACTTAGTTTAAGAACGCATCTACACAAGATTTTATTCTGCTCGTCCACTGGTGTGGTAGAAGCGCTCGTCCACACAAGTATTTGGACTTGCTAAGTCCTTATAGAAACTCCATCCAATGAATTTTAGTTAGGCACTATGGATGTATACTTGAGTTTCAAGGACAACACTCATCTACTGACGTGGCAAGACGGACGCACTTATTTTCAAGTATTTGGACTTGATGTGCCTAACAAGTTATTTAGGTATTCATTTACAGCCTCATCTACTAAAGAAAGCCAGTCTACTTAATTAAACAACAAGGTAACTTTACCACAGTTCTTGAGCAGGCCGTCTTCTGTAACGTCCCTGGCTGCTCTATGGATTGACGACTTCTCCCCACAAAACAACACGGGTATTTTCAGTATGCTTTGTCCTCACTCACACGCTTCCCGGGAAAACTTCCCAGGAGGTCACCCATCCCAGAATTGCTCCAAGTCAAGCACGCTTAACTGTGGAGTTCTTAAGTGATGTGCTCCCGAAAAGAATATGCATCTTGTTAGTATAGGTAGTACCAATCAATTCATATAAGCCTTCCTCAACTGTATAGTCCCATACCTACACAGTCTCGGGATCCCTCTCATTCGGGTGTGTAATCGGTTCATTCATGTGTCCCTCCTCCTAGAAGCCTGCCAGGAGCCGCTCCTTGTCCGTGCCTTCTTGCACCGACGACCACTCCCCGCCCTCGTCAGCATCCGGGTGTTACATCTACAGGGGTGGACGTGTATTTTTCAATTGGAAGTTATCCCAAGTTTATTTTACTTATAAAAGCGTTCCTGCATAACTGAAAGCACTAGTTAGATCTCAACTAACACTTTGCCAAGCAAATTTAATCTTTTTTTTAACATCAAAACCTAGAGAGTAAATAAACCAGAACCACTTTGGTTCCAATATAAATGAAGAAAAAAAATCTCATGGTTTGTATCGTTAAATTTTATCATGTCAAGTTACAGGTAAGAGTTTGATTTATTTTATAATATTATATCCAATTTGTCAATAGAGTGACAATAACAAAAAATTATATACAATGATATGAAATAAGAAATTTCTTTCATTCCAAAAAAAAACCTAATAGCTAGTCTCTCATTAATATTCCTCTCATCCTCTCTCCCTATGCTTTTTGAAGAAGAACCTAATAGCTACAAATTAATAACTAACTAATGAACCATCTAACAAACTAAGATTGTGGTAAAAAGAAGAAAAGCATGTTTTGCATTTGAGTGAGTCATTTTATCAAACAGGTTATACACACAAGGCTGTTTAGAGGGGTTTTCAGCCCCAGAATCATTGAAACCTCAAAAGGAAAGCCCAAGAGAACGAAATGTAATTGCTTGATTTGGAAAAACGTTATTTCAGTGAGCAAACTTAATGGGTTCGGTAAACCAAGCAGAAGCATAAGAAATGGTTCAAAGCAGAAGCATAAGAAATGGTTACTCGCCTCGAGGGGAATCGCTGCTCACGAAGGAAAACGGCTCGGGTTAGACAGTGAAAGGAACAACGGGAGCATAAACGAGGGAGACAATGCGCACGAACCACTGAGAAACAGCGGCAGAGAACGGCGGAGCACCACGCACGAACGGTGGAGACTGCGCGCACGAACGACGGAGAAGGGCGCGGAGATAGTGAGATGCCCCGACGTCCCATTAAAGAAAACCCAAAATATTAAGACCTGATTTCGTTTATTATCGTTAAGCGAATATATTAAAACAGCGGAAAATTTACACCTTAAAATTATAAACACATATGTAAACATACATATAGCATATAACTATAATTATGTACATACATGCTAGTACTGCTGTCAAGGGATTCCCCTCTGTAGGATCCCAATATATGCTCAAACTAGTGACATCAACAAAATACATCAAAAGCCAAAAAGAAAAGTCTCACTGATGCACTCCACACCCCATCCCCTCTCCAAAATACAGTAAAACCTCACCCCACACCTATACTGATGGCACTGGCCCTAACCATCATACACTACCACCCTCGTCTGCATCCTGAGGTCCGGCAGGTCCGGACACTCCTCCGCTATCACTGGAAGAACTCCTGGCCGGTTGCCCTTGAAACCTCTGCCTGTAGAGTCTGTTATCTCGAGGATGTAGTCTTCTAGAAGATACCCGTGAAGACTTGGAAACCGTAGCACGAATCTCTAGGGGTGCGGGTACCTCAGGAAGGGGTGTCAGGCCCGGAGCGGGGGCAACTGGGTCTTCCTCCGGAATAGGTGCCAACTCGGGCTCCGGTGCTAGTGCGGGTGCAGGTGCGGGTGCAAATCCGGGTACCAAGGCATTAGGAGGTACCATGAAGGGTATAGGGGCCATCCCGAACATAGGCGGCATCGGTGATACGTGTCCATCAGGCTGTCCTATTGGAAATGGGAAGATCGTGCATAAATGAAACGTGCCAACAAATCCGATGGGCGCTCCCTGCCCAAGCCCCGTAGTGATAGACGCAGGACCCGTATATACCGCGAAACGAGCGACCGGGTCCACAAGCCACCTGTGCGGGTCTAAGCACTCCACCTCACCAGTCCCCGAGAGGGGAAACCCTGGATCCTGGGTCATCCATGGGTGGTCCCAGTGCGCCATCTGCTCTATCAGAGTCTGAAGTACAAAATGTATAGGTACACAACACACAGCAAAAGAAAAGGGGATAAAAAGCCATATAACATCAAACGTGGAAAGGGTTTAGCCACATTTAATTAAATAACGGCACACTAAACATACGTCTCCAAAGTCTGGGTGTATATATATATATATAACACAATCATCCTCAATCCACATCTAGGATCTTTCCTCTACCCTCCATCATGATGCAATGCAAATGCTGTATGGATAGTCTCCTCAGGTATCGGCCATATCCGGATATCACAATAATATAATTGACACGTCCCGGCCCAGTGTCCCCGGCGCACACCCTCGTCCGCGGATGGAGGGTGCCCACGCAAAGCAATGGCACTATAGACGCACAACCCGGTGCACACCTCTGGACCACAATCCAGGATGCTCATGCAATGCATGAACTATAGCTGCGACTAAAATGAAATCATCTCTGGACGGTCTGCCGTTAGCCTATTCCCGGGAATTTTCCCTCCGAGGCATAGACCCCAATCGACCATGTTTCAGGTCCACTCGACCATGTTTCAGGTCCCTCATATCACAGACCATGCTTCAGGTCACCCCCTAGTGCCCTAACCGGTCATCCTAATCTCATAGATAACCTCAAACTAATCTCATCTCATTAATCTCAATCTCATCTCACGATAATTATCTCGGTTGGGCACTGCTATCACATATTGTATGCAATCCCCAAATACATCCTCGTATCTCGACATAATTTATGATTTACTCAATCCTCTAAGCACAATCATTACACTCATTCTATCATCATCATCATCATAATCATATATCCTTATATTATAATATCATTTCCAAATGATAAATACCGGAATATAATGATAATAATAATAATCACAATAATAATAACAATAATAATGATAATAATAATAATACTCATAATAAATACTAATAGTAATGATAATAATAATAATGACAATAATAACAATACTCATAATAAATAGAATAATAATAATAATAATAATAATAATAACAACAATAATTATCATCACAGTAGTAGTAGTAATAATATTAAAATAATAATATTAATAATAATAATAATAGTAATCATCGTAGTAGTAGTAAGAATATTAATAATAATAATAATAAGTATAAATACTTCTAAAATAATTACCACACTCATGCTATTATCTATCAAGTATCAAATTCACATCAACCAGTCAAACAGACAATTATCGCGCAATAAAATAATCTATGTAGCGTAACGACGATAAACACACAATTTCTATATCATCACCGGTACCATTGAGTAGTTCCCAATGTGGTATAGACATTGTCCGTTACTCGCTCTCATGTAAAGTTTGAGTCGCCCTACACCATTATCTAATTAAATGTAACAGTGCCATTTCCGACGTTAAATAGTTTCTTTCCCCCACCTGGAATGTCTTGGGCTAGCTCTGGAGCAACAAAATGGACACTCCCTATACTCCCTCAAATCTGCCACGCACAGTTCTACACCCTCAGGGGCTCCAAAAATTCACCTAAACACATCATTGTGAAGCACACGTTACTTATAATCCAAATCTGAAGACGGAATTGGAAACCGATAAATGAATTGAAAGATAACCTCAATACCGTTGCCGGCGGCATTTAGGCATAAAAAGGACATAGGCTTACCTTAGCCTAATCAAGAAAAGAAAGTTAGGATAATGAAGTAAACGTTGCGAGGATCACAACGGTATAGTCGGTTTCTCGCTAGGACGAACGGATGGATCGGTATCGGCTCCGGAATTTCCTCTCACTCTCACGGCCTTCTCTCTCTTTTTTTTTCTAATTTTCTTCTGCGCTATTTCTTGCTCCTCTTCTAAGGTTGCACTGACTTATTGAGAAAGGAATGAAACAAAGTAATGGCCTCAAGCAGCTGGCGTGGCCTTTGGAGCATCTTGAAATGAAATTGCTATTGCATGTAGAATGGTACAAGCAGGAGGTGGCATCACTATAACATCATGCAGCCAAAAAATATTTTAAAGATTGATGTGTCATTAATGTGAAAACTGTCGTGTCCTTACTCACATGGTCAAAGCAAATGGCATGAAGAAAAATGGTACACAGGAGATGACTCACTTAAGCTAGTCCTTAGGCTTTAAAGGTGGCGTGAATCAAAGGACAAAATGGAAGACATTACTACTTGCCTGATGAAAAAAAAATAATAAGGAGGAGATGGCACTTCCATATCATGCGTCCAAAATTTGAAGAGATGAAGGTGTCCTTTATACATCAAAACCGTGAGCTACTTGCTCATGTAAAAAAAAAAAACTAAAATTAATTTAGTTAATTTAATTTGGTTAATTAAGACTAGTGCTAATTAATTATAATGAGTAAAACTTGAGTAAATTAATTATAATCATCTAGCTATGATTAAGATTTATATCTATGTCTAATTATCTTTTAATTTTGTTAATGATAAACCATCTTAATTAAGGATTTAAATTTAGGTGCTTGCCTATTGAAAATTTTGGGTTGCTTAAATTTTATTTTGAATTTGAGGGGAACGAAGGGTTCTGAAACGAAACGAGAGTGGGCTGGTGCAAGTAGGAATTTGAAATAAGGGTTTCTACAACGGTTTAACAGGTAACCGTTGTAGAAAGGCATGACCCAGAGTCCATTTTATTACAAAAATGCCATCGTGTTATTTTTTAACACGGTTGCAAAAGTAACCGTTGTAGAAAGTCACGACCCAGACTCAATTTTATTACAAAAATGCCACCGTGTATTTTTCTACAACGGTTCATTCTACAACCGATGTAGAAAGTCATTCCCAGAGTTCATTTTATTACAAAAATGCCATCTCACTACTTTCTACAACGATTTCAATGCAACCGATGTAGAATCCGTGATACAAAAAGCATATTTTTCACTAGTGGAGGATTCTTAAAGTTTTTATTATATTAAAAAATTTGGGTAAAATTTTCTGGGGGGAGCCGTTGCTCCCTCCCGCCCTGTCCAAGGTCCGCCTCTGGGTATATATATAGGGATGCCAATTTGAACCCTATCATATGGGTACCCGCAAAAAATACCCACAACGAGTAGGGTAATTACCCGCTTTATGGGTAAGGATTCAAGTATGTGTAATTATCCGCAAACAAGGGAGGGTATGAGTGCGAGTGCGAGTGCGAGTGCGGGTATTCTAGTACCCACTCGCCCTGCATATATATATTTATATATTTATTTATTTATTTATTTATATTAGTATATATAATTATAACTATATATCAAATTTTAAGAATAAAATTAATGTAAAAGTTCTAAACCTAGTGCTCATTACTATATTTTTTTCCTTTTATGCACTTACAAGTTCGTGAATTAATTGTTTTAGATGTTTTTATTTAGTTTAATACTTTGGTAGTTTGGTTTGTAAAGTTTCACGAGTAGATTTGAAAGATCTTTGGATGATTTTTAATTGAGTTATAATGTTCTTTATGTATGTTATTTGTTGTTTTTTCTTAGCTAAAGTACGGGTGTTGGTACTTAGGTACCTAGAGGGTATGGGTAATGGTACTAAAATTACTACCCACAATGATATGGATCCGGGTACAGGTAAATTTTTTAAACACGGGTATATATGGGGACGGATACTATAGTACCTACGTAGATCCTACCCATTACTATCCCTCTATATATATATATATATATATATATATATATATATTAGCAAGTTACAACAAATCTTTTGGACTCACATGTTCATATCATCTCTATTTAAAAACAACTTTAATTTAAGACTATCTTAGTAAATTACTCTAATATATATAATAACGAGAAATAATAGTGAAATTTTATCTTAAAGAGGAGAAAGAAAGACATCCCGTTTAATGAAAATAAAAAGGAGAATCTTCATTTTAGAGGTGTTCTTTCCAAATTTTATATTTCATATTTTAACTATCACAGTACCCAAAAATGGTATCAATTTCAGTATCGCTATTTGTCAAATTTTAAAAATGGAATTTTAATATTATTTTTTAGGAAAGTGCTGTTTGTCATGAATCCAATTAGAGAAACGATCCACAAGTTGAGAGAAACTATTTGCATTTAACCGAGCCTCTTGGACATCCTGAGATACTCTAGGGGTCGACTCGGTTTGTTTTCGGATTCAACTTTTGACGGTGTTAAAATAATGCTTGAGCAGCAGAAGCCATGCTCCATGAACAGTGATTAGTCCTTCGTTGTTAGCGTTGGTATATACTGGGTTTAGACCAAAAAGAAACTAGTTGCATTTTGTTAATTGTCTTTATTATAATTTTTTTTTTTTTACAATTTCAACATTTAAAATATAGCATTTAGATAATATTTTACTTATATTTATTTACATTTCATATATCTATTTTACTTCATACATAACAATTAAAATGGAGAAAATAAAAAGAAAATTGCTAACGAGTGTCTTTAGGACACTCGTCAAGGAACCAATAAGAAAAAGTTTACATAGAAAATTGGTATAGTCAATATTTGAATAAGTGAAATGTTTGATTTTCTAATAATTTTTTTTTATTATTACTTAAAAAGTATCTTAAAAACACTCGTTAGCATGACCTAAATAAAAATAAAAAAACCATGTGGAAACATTTTCAGCACAATGATGTGGAAAAGGGGTTTTGTGTTCAAACTTTAAAGCTTCATTATGAAATCTACGTGACTTTCTGGACCGGAAAGTGCATATGGGCAAAGGGGCATATTTGCAAACGATGTTGGAAGATACATTGTTGAGTAAAACTCTACCTCAAGTACGCTATACAACACGGCACATATTATTTTGTGAGTTATATTCTGGTGGAATAATCGTGCGGTGTAAATGTAAATGGGATCTGGAAAACGATAAGATTGACTATTGTTCACTCCATTTGGAGATCTAAATTTGAAGGCATATTCTCCTTACTACTCGTTATCATGTTCCGTGTGGTACGAGTCATGCCATTATTCTCTCAAATTAATTACGGGGATAAACTAAACACGACTTGACTAACGCTGTATGATGTTGATGTGGGTAATTTATCAAAATAATAATAATAATGTTGATGTGGGTAAGATTCAAGGTGAATCTACATATGGGCCACGGCAGGGAAAAGCTATAGGTTTTAAAGCCCATAATGTATGACCATAAAACAGCCCAGTATTTATGAGATGGGAGCTGCTACCTACACCCTCCACACATGAACAGCCACCCCCACACAGCATTTTAATTTTTTTTTAATTCTTTCCTTCCTAATGAAACTCTCTTACCCACCGGCATGAAACTCTGGTGTAAAATGAATGAAACTCTTTCGGGCAAAAGGATTGATGCAGGATGCTCTACAGAGAGCTTTCACAAATTGAGTTTTTGTGACCATGTCTTTTTTAATTTATATAACCATGTGCTATTTATCAAACTCATTCTTGGTTCCTTTTTACCCACTGTCTGATTTATGGTTTAGGAAATATGAGGAGCAAAATCAATTTGGAAAATTGATGTTCGGATGATAAGTGGTGATATTTCTTTCCTTGCTCATGGTATTCATAACAAAGGGTTTTTTCTTCTATTCATCTTTCTCTGTACCTGTACGAAACATCAAACCAGGTGAGCATTTGGGCTCAATCGAATTTTGCTTTATCATTGTTGCATCTCCTTTTCTCACTTTTTCTTTCTTACTCTTCTCTCATTTTCCTCTTTCTTTCTCATTAGGGTTTTTTGCTGTTCATCTTCTCTCTCAAAAACAAGCATCTACTTGGTGAGGATTTGTGTTGAATCTGATTTTACTTTGTCATTTTTGCACCATATTGCTTTTCCGTTGTTATGTTATTTCAAGTTGCCATGAACCTATTTCAAGTTACTAATTACTTCTTTTTTCTCACTTTATTTTGGACTTTCACGTACTAAATACATATTTGTGGTGAGCTTGAGCGTGTATGTACATGATGAATGAAATATGTGTTGTTCTGTTTCTTTCATTTTTCTAACTTTTGGTATGCTATGATCCCTATTTTTATTTTCAAGCTAGAGCAAGTACATATCTCAGTGAACCTGCATTCAATATATTTCATTTTAAATTTGAATCTGCAGATGGAATTGTTGAATGTAGATGGGTATTTCAACAACTTGCTGACTTTATTTGATAAGGGAGTTTAAGTGGGTTTTATAGAAAACTATGCAAGGCATATTGTGGTCATAGCAGACACAACAGTAGACCTCATAAAGAAAATGGAGGTATGAAATAAGACAAATCATGTCATTTCTCATAGTAAAATCCACCCATTTTTTTCTTTTGCATAGTGAGTGAGTCTATCAAGTGACTCTAATCTTTATTTTTTGTGTCTCTTCAAAGAGCTGTGTTAAGTTTCCATAATGTAAATAATCTGACAAAGACTAACAAGAAGCTTACAGCACATTAGACACTCCATGAAACAAGTACACTTTGTCCACAAGTGAGTAGAATATTGGTTTGTAACTAACAGTGCATTTTTTGTATTAGTTGGAATAGACATATAAAAGTAAAAAACATATGCTGGCTCCGACACTCAATGCCTAAACTATAAAGTGATGCTTCCAACACTCAATGCCTAAACCTTCAATTTTGTGCCTAACCAATCAAGCTATGTGTTCCTTTGTTCATCTTTTGGTAAGAAAACAATGAAATAATTTTAATGTTCTTTTGATATCGAGATTATATTTTAGTAAGTCCATAGATGCAATTATAGGGAGTGATGCAACTACCATTTCTATAAATAGGATAATATGTATGAAAGCATGTGTTGATGGTGTTTTGGACAGCAAATGTTTAAAAGACAAGGGTGAGTTCTGACGATGTTTTGTCTTTATGTTTCTGAGTCAAACTTGAATCACCACAAATATAGCTAGAAGAGTTCTTTATTTTAGTCTTCATATCATTAGCTCGCTATAGAAACTTGGTCTGGTTGTGGGGGCTGTAACAGAGTAAAAGGAGAAGAAATTTTGGAATAGAAAAGAGTTCCAGCTAAGCTAAGAATCCTAAGATGAAAAATAGTACCATATATGAGTGATCTTGACAGTTAGAATCTTGCTCATTCTTTTTTGATTTTCTATACATTCTATTTCTAAATATTTTTTACTATATCTTTTCTTATCCTTTCTAATTTTGCATTATATACATAAGCAGGCCTTCTTTTCATTGTTTTAGCTCACAAAAGCATGATGTCCTTCTGAGAATACAATATTATGTCTTCTAAAACAGTTTTTTATATCTTAGTAATTCAAAATTCAACAAAGTAGCCTAAAAGCATGTAAGATAGCTTATTAATTTGTAGATGTCCTAAGTCTATCAACATTTTGGACATCATGAGTTCCTTAGTTGATGCCTATCATGTAGGGCCATTGTCCCATTATATTTGAGATGAATTAGTGACAACCACTATCCGTGGAATAAGTGAATTTAATACTTTTTGTTGTGTATACAATTGATAAGAGGAGTTAAAATGAGTTTTTATGTTTTATAATATAAGTCAGCACTTGTTGTAAGACAAAGAAATTGTCCTCATCTTGGAGCAATAGTCATTGAGACGGGAGTGGGGACAAATTGTTTTGTTTATTCTTTTATTCTGATCAGACACGAGGGAGAGTGAGAAATAAATATATAAAAAAAAGCATAGGATCATTGAGAGAGTAGCAAAACTATTAATAACAATACTGTAATTATTAGGTAACCAAGTGAAAATCCATAGGCAAAAATACTGTAATATAAAAGTGAGTGAATAGTCAAAACTATTGAAAACCAATAGGCATAAATCCATTATGGTTTTATTCTATTCCGAAACAAAGTTGGGGAAAATGAGCCTTTTACTATTTCCCTCGAGGATCATTTGTTAGAAAAAGAGCGAAACTGAGTGGGAGAACATACAACAATCCACTCATCAATCTTTAGGCATGCTAGGTGTGGATATTTATTATTGACTTTTGTCCTAATTTTTATATGCAATTATGTTATTGGATAAAGACATAAAGTGGTAGTCACTACCTAGGACAACTTTCACAATTCTTTATGGATCACCAAACACATGCATCATGGATCACAAAAAAAATTTCAAACAAATTAGTTACATGATTTTAGGACTTGGCTGCAACTTTATATGTATTTCATATGTGCTTTTAATCTTATCATTATGTTGTTTCATATCTTTGCTTATATAATCAACAATTTGGCTTAACTTTTCATTAAATTCAACTAGCCTTGATTCAATAAACCTTCAAGAAGATAATATTGTAGGTTGCTGTTTACAAGTCGCAAGATTGCTCGCAATGTTACGACAATGGCCACTAGAGAGGCTCCTGTTGAAGTTGCCACAAAAGTTGCCAGAGTTTGTCAAGACTATTCAAGATGCTGTAAGAATCTCCAGCTCTTTTAAGTAATATATCTCATATGGTTAAAATGAAGTTTTTATTAGTGTTTTTGACATATATTTTCTGATGTTGGCTGCATAGTGGGACAAAGTCCAATATAAATTCACTAGCCGTTACTGGTGTGCTTGCATTGTCGGGCTCAACTGGGTTGATCTCAGTAGGTTTTTTATATGCTCAGTTTGCATTTTTTGATAATCATCTCCTACTAATTACTATTAGTTACAACTGCGTATAGTTCAAATGATAATTCTTTATGATAATATATTTGATGAAAGTTGTCCTGAGTAATGACTATATTTTTGTCCTAATATGTGTCATGCTCCTTCTATGAGCTTGACCTGCAGTATAGGAAAACTAGATGAACTCAAATGAAAATATAAAATATGTATAGTAAGTTCTTAAGAAATATATGAGCTTTAACTGAAACCAATAGTTTAGTCGTCATACCTTCAATATACTGCAATGCTGCTTTTCGAATTTAGAGCAACCCAAATATTTTCCTGATGAGAAAAGATAAATTATATAGTCAAAATGGTAAGAAACAATTGAACATACTTATCCTAGGAAGATTCTAAAATGTATCAACTAATGTCATTCTATCCTTTTCAGATCCATTCAAATTCCACCAAAATTGTATTATATGCATTTCATTTCACTTCATTCATATTATACCTACATGTGGTCATAGCTAATATATAATTGAATGATAGTGCAAAACTATATTATCTTGAGGCATGTGCAGAGGTGAGTCTAAAAAGAAAGTTGGTTTTACATAAAAAGAAACATGTTACCATGTCTTTGTGTAACTTTTTTCTTTGATTTGTTTATATATATATCATTTACTTAAGCTACCTTATAGCTAGGAGTGAGTATTTATTATTGACTTTTGTCCTGATTTTTATCTTCAGTTATGATATTGGATAAAGTGGTGTTATATCCTATTTTTGATGTTTAGTTAAATTGCAATACGTAAAAAAAGTATAGAAATTGTTCAAATGAATCATTGTTTTGGTATATATTGATTGGTAAGAAAACAAGATAACTAAATCCAAAATTAGTTATCTAATTTTTTCAACAAGCAAGGACATTGTTGTGTTCTAGTCAGCTACATTACTAAGCTAATAACATGATTGGGTGCAGGATATCATTGCAGGTGAAATAGTTCCTGAAGAGTGCATTTTGAATTAGAACAAAAAATTGGGAAAGGACTCCTCTGCTCACTTGCAAAGCTTTGGAATTTCTTATTGTGCGACATTGCTAATGGTGTTAATATTATGGTGAATTGATTTGAAATTAACAGGATTTGTTTATTCCTATCAAGGTATATATGATTCTCAATAGTTATATAATTTGATGTACATGTTTGTTTTAAACATGCATAAAAACCCAAGTGACCCTTGCGAATGCACGGGTATTTTGCTAGTTACTTGGTAAAAATCACTACCCACCACATCTTCTCTCTCATCTCCCTCCAACCCATCTTCTTTCTCCATCCACCCCCTTCAAACAAGTGCTTCTTCTGTCTCTTCACCACAAACCCTTCTCATATTGCCTCTAAAAACACAAACACTGACACAAACACCACCTTCTCCACGTAAACTCACTTTCCAGTACAGCGTTTAGATATCACTTCTCCACGTAAACTCACTAACCGTTGGCACGCCCCCACAGAAATCAATTTCATTGACCAAAAGGATTTAGAAAGTTTAGATAGAAAAAATGAAGCAGAATAATACACAATTGAAGAGAACTCAATAAAATATCATTTACAATATTTTAATTTGTATTTTTTATTATTAATTATTTGTAGTGCATCTAATAAATTTTTTTAACAACAGAGAAAAGTGGGCAGTGATGCGATGTGGAAAAGAAAGAGAGCGAGAAATAGAAAGGTAATATAGTAACGGACAATAATGTATTTGAGGATCATATGCAAATATCAAACAGTAGTGCGGGGGTAGAGAGGGGGCAGCGAACCGGAGAGGGGCGGTGAACGACAGAGGACCGACGAGGAGAAGGGCGGCGAACGGTAGTGTGAACAAGGTTTTGTTTTCAAATGAAAGAACAAAAGAGGGTGGGTCAGAGGAGGAAGAAATAAAGGAAAAAGAAGTGAGTGTGGGATCCTGGGGGTGTGCATAGCAGAAAGAAGGAAGAAGAGGAAAGGTTTTTGAAAGTTACAGCATCAATTTTGTCATTTTATGCTTTAAAATTAGAAGTGTGGGAGTGGATGGAGCATATGTAAGGGTACATATGCTCCATCCAAATGTTCCCAAATGTTTAGTGGGGAAAAAGGGTAAAGCCCATGGGAATCAACCGTAATTTATAGAAAAACATTCATTTTAATTCCTAAAAAAATCTATGAAATACGATTTTATTTTTTAGAAAAAATTATAGTTTTTTTTTTCTCATTTATGTAAAATGACATCAAGACTATTATGTTGGCAGAGATCATGAAAGTACAATAATAATTTTTTTTTGATTTATTGACTAAATTAAATTTATTTTCCCTATCAAAACTTTTCAAATGACATCAAGACTATTATGTTGGCAGAGATCATGAAAGTACTATAGTAATTTTTTTTTGATTTATTGACTAAATTTAATTTATTTTCCCTATCAAAACTTTTCAAATTTCTATTTTGATTTTTTCGCTTTATACTGTTGAAGTAAGGGGAGACAGAAATAACTTCTCAACAAACATTTTTCTTTCAATTGAATGTCGGTATGAAAACAAATAAATTAGACAGAATAAAAAATAAGAGTTGACACCAGTTGGTAAAAAGCTTTTTCTAAGTATGCAATCAGGATTCAATTGGTATCATCTGTATGGAAAAACTTTTATTGGAGGGATAAAACTCACTTAGGGTCGGTTTGATTGTCATGACATGACAGTACAGAACAGAAAGAACAACACAGAACAAGGAGTTAAGTCACAGCACAACTTTTTTGTGCTGTATGATGTTTGCCGATATGCTTACTTACAGGACAGAACAACGTAAAATTTACTAGAACATCCCTTTGTACTATATAATGTTTAATTGCATTATGAAAAAGACACGAAACAAGTTTTTTACATTTTAACTTATTTTTATTTATAATTAAGTTATCATCATACTATTCTCTTATAAATAATTTATTAATTTACAAATTTATAATTTATAATTTTTTATTAATAATTTATAATGTGGATGATATTCCCTCGTTTGTAACCCTACCGCTGCCGCATGAACATCTTCATTGAAGGCAAACTCCATTACTGCGTGGCCCCATTTCCCTGAGTATATGTCAAAGAAAGATTATTATGTGAAAGGGGACATATTATTTCATATCAGATGGCAACATCCATTGCTGTGTGGCCCCATTTGCTATATCATATCATTATGTCAAAGATCAAAAACTTGTGTGAACTTGGGGCCTGTGGTTATGTTTTTGAGGTGGTTACAAGGAGAACGATTCAGTTGGTGCGAGTAACCTGGGCGGTGGTCTTGTCGGTGGCGAGCTGGTTGACTGGACGGCAGGAGGCGATCTGGTCGATGAGTGAGCAGGTTGGATGGAGAGAAAGAAGGAGAAAGAGGAGAGGGGGAAGAGAAACCGAGAAAGTGGGAGTAGCGGACTTATGTGTGCAAAGATAGTGCGGAATCTTAAGGATATTTTTGACATTTCGTTGCATTGTACCTGGGACAAAAACTTGTCCCTTGGTTTAGTGAGTAACAAAATTTTATTATTTTGTTCTGTCCTTTATCTCCTTTTTTGTGCTGTCCTACAACCATGTTTTAAATCAAACATAGAATAAAAGGTTTTGTGCTATGCTGTCCATCGATTTTTAGCAAATCAAACGGACCCTTAAATTATGCTATAGGTTGGTGTTCCTGCCGAGATCCGGTTTGTCGGAACCTTGCCGTAAAACGTCAAACCAAGGGTGAATAACAGGGGTTGTTTTAGACTATGGCTTGACAGAACGTAATACTCCGGTCCTACGTATCCCAATGGGAATCAAAGCCAGACGTAGTTCTCGATTCAACCCTTGGCCGTGGTGATCTCGATCTCTTAATTTTGTATCTGATGAATACTAGGGAGCAAGGACTTTCTGATAGTCTCTTGGTCGAGCTAGTTTCTCTAATACGCTTAAGAGAAAGTCACCGGAGTTCGGTGAAAAGTGAGTTTCTATCATGGGTACTCCTCCTTTTATAATAGGATTACCATATCCTTTAGAGATCTGATTTATCTCTTTTTATCTCTTTAAATCTCTTTTGAGATGTGATTTCTTAATTTAAGGGATATTATCTCTTTTAACCAGATAAGGTTATTTCAGATAATATCATGATTTAATTAAGGATAATATTAATATCATATCCCTTAATTAGGTGATCTTTAACTTATTATCTTTAACTTCCGGACTGGGCCGGGTATTCGAGCTCGGTGGCCGGGTTTCACTCTTCGGCCAGTACACAAGCCCCCCAAGCTTTGAGCTAATAAAGCGTAAAAGCTTTCATGATGTTAGCCGAGCTCAGGAACTCGGTTTCATCTTTTTGTCTTTAGGCTCGGCGAGGTGATTGACCAAGCTTCATACTTTATACATATATATACATCCTCCAACTCGGTGAGCAGCTCGGGTGACCGAGCTTGATGCTTTCGGGGTGCCGAACTCTATATCTCGGCTCATACACAAGTCCCCCAAGCTTTGAGCCGATGGCGTGGAAGCTTTTTCGTGGGAGCCGAGGCAAGCTGAGGTGGAGGTGATTACTTGTTTTGTGCTGACACCATACTTTCTCGGTTCTTGAGATGGAAAGGAGACGTTACTTTGTGTGACGCGTGGCCTTTGTGGCATTATTTCCGAGATCCGTGGATTGTGGCGTGCCCCTATTTTCCCGCGATGGTAGTGTACATTATGACACTTCTGCCACGTGGTTGTTTTCCATTAGTTGGCGAATGCGGTCAGACTTGAAGGGACGCTTCCCTGCTCTCGTCTGCCAACAACCCTCATTAATTCGCCGAGAGGACGTTGCACTTTTTCCTATAAATTTAGGCGAGCCTCTAGCGCGGGATTTCATTTTCTTTAAACCCTAGACTTTCCTTATTCTCGAGTTCTTTCTGGTCCAAGCATTCATACTCCCTTCAAGGTACGTCCTGCTCTTTCAAACTTCCTTAGGTTTGCTTTCTGATTGTCCATCCATGGAGACTTCATTTGAGGTATCCCAGAATGCCTCTTCTGGGGTTCAGGTCGTGGAGCCTGAAATCAATCTAATTGGAGGTTCTCCTCACTCTTCCCCATCCTCCTCTCGTGGTGGTGGTGGTGCTAATGGCGCCTCTTCCTCCACTGATGGGAATAGCTCAGCTACTCCTGATGCAGTACCCATTTCTAAGCGCCGCAAGCGTACCACTAGGGCGCCTAGGGTCCCATACCCAGATATCACTATACCTGGGTATTTCTAGGTGAGGCCCGATGTGGGAGCGTTTCATTCAAATTTTAGGAATTTTGAATCCCTTTCCTCCATAAAAAACAAAGTTTCTTCCTTTGGAGATGATGTAGAGTGTTTGCCATGTTCTGGGGATGAACATGTCTTTCTTCATTCAGCTCCAGGTCAACCTTCCTTCACTTATGTATATAAAACCTTATTTGAACATATTGGAGTCACTTTGACTTTTACCCAATTCGAGTGTGATGTACTGAAGATTATGAATGTTGCCCCAGCCCAGCTCCATCCAAACAGTTGGGCTTTTTTAAAGGCTTTCCAAATCCTCTGTGAACAGATAGGAGTGGTGGCACTGCTCCTATATTCCTTTATTTTTATAAGGTTAGGTTTGGGGACCGGGTTGGCTGGATCTCCCTTTGTGGAGCTAACTCGGGAGGCATTATTGGGCTCTATAAGAGTTCATATAAATTTTTCAAGTCGGACTTTTTAAAGTCCGACATGCTGTAGGGAACGAGTCTTTATTCTATGATTCAGATGGAGTCCCCAAATTTCCCTTCTACTGGCAACCCTATCCGACTAAGTTCTCCAGCTATGACGTCGGCTGTATGACAACCCAAGAAAAAACCGACGTTGAGCTCCTAAAACTCTATCCTCGGTCATTGCCTTGTGGTAGACTTTTATTGCTCCCCAAGTCGTCAACTCGACAAGCCGATTTTGATCATAAGTAGTTTTTCAATGGGTGTTGTACTTGCCCGGCCGCGTACTTTGTGTCTAACTGATTTTTCTCTTTTTTCAGTGATAATGGGAAAATTCAACTATAAAGATTTGCGGAAGAAGTCGGCAATCCAGGCTGCGGGTGGGTCAGTTCCGGCTGCGGTGGCTAAGGGGAAGAAGAAGAAAGCCACTGACGCCGCGGATCCAAGCACCCGTCTCTCCAAAAGGCCTCGGGAGGATTTGCAGCTTGAGGTTCGGGGGGGAAGTCCTTCTTCCATACTGGTTGTGGATGAAACTCCTGCCGTGGAGAGGAGGCCGGGGAAAGCTCCCGTGATGATCGATCCTGCCCCGGTCGGCAAGTGGTATAACGGGAATTGTAACCCGGGCTTTGGTTCTCTGTGGGGTAATGAGTTTAACCCCAGCTCACTCATCGACGGCCAGGTACTCAAACCTGTTGATGCCCGCCTCGTGCTGGAGCAAGGCCCTGGTGAAGGCATGGAGGCTGCCGCCGCATATGCCCTCCGAATAGCTTCAATCACCCGCTTTTGGAGTCATCAGTTCTTAGAGAACATCAAGAGGGTGGAAACGATGAAGGCTGATGCAGCTCGTGCCCTGAAGGTGAGGGATGACTTGGCTCAAGCTGTGGCCAAGTGTGAAGAGCAGGCTCGGGCTATTGGTCAGCTGAAAGCCTAGAAGGTAGAGCTGGAAAAGGGCAATACCATCCTCATGGCCGAGCTGGAAATGGAAAGAGCCAACCGGCTCAATCTTCAAAAGGTTGTGGAAGAGCTTCAAGCCGAGAAGGAAGCCGGCCTTGATCTGCAAAAGTTGCTGGAGATTGAGAAGGAGGAGAATCTGAGGCTCCATTCTGATCTGGATGAAGCTGAGGCTTCCATCATGAGGGAGCATGTTAATGGTTTCTCCCGAGCCGTGAAGCAACTTCAGCATTTCAATCCGAATGCTGACTTCTCCCGTTCTGACGTGGACAAGGGTTTCAACCGAGATGGAATCTTAGTTCCATTGTCCGAGATGGAAGATGAGGATGAGGAGGCCGTATCTCAAGGGGAAGAGGGCGATGGGCAGGCGGCCGAGGAGGGACCCGAAGGTGAAGGTGAAGTGGGCCTACCTAGCCAACCTGGTACCCTCCCTCCAAATGCCGAGGATGACCTGGGCTTATGAAAATGTACTAGTAGGTTAGGAAACAAGTTGTTTTCGGGCGATGCCCTTTTTTATTTTGAATCCTTATGTATTCGGGGCTTTGCCCCTTTTAATTAATGAAATCACTTGCTTACTTGTGAATCTATTTGCACTTAGAATTTTTTTTACCTTTATAGGCTCGGCACTTCGACCCTGGATCGATCGACTTTAACTCGGTCAGCCTCTTTAGGTTTTACGGCACTTCGACCCTGGATCGGTCGATTGCTCGGTCAGCCTCTTTAGGTTTTATACACCTTTATAGGCTAGGCACTTTGACCCTAGATCGGTCGATTTTAGCTCGGTCAGTCTCTTTAGGTTTTATACACCTTTATAGGCTCGGCACTTCGACCCTGGATCGGTCGATTTCTCGGTCAGCCTCTTTAGGTTTTATACACCTTTATAGGCTCGGCACTTCGACCCTGGATCAGTCGATTGCTCGGTCAGCCTCTTTAGGTTTTATACACCTTTATAGGCTTGGCACTTCGACCCTGGATCGGTCGATTGCTCGGTCAGCCTTTTTAGGTCTTTGGCAGTTTTAACGCCGTATTTTTGTATAATAGCTCATTTGAAAATGATTTTATTTATTTATTTTTTATGGTGTGCCTCATTAAAACCTTCTCGACCAAAACCTCGTGGGAAAAAGACCGAGATAGGAAAAAGAGTGCATCACCTCTAACCTTAGCTAAAATAAAACTTAAGGTGGGAAGTGTTCCATGTTCTTGGAACCGACTTTCCTGACAATTCTTCTAGCCTGTAGGCACCATTTCCTAGATTTTCAACTATCCTGAATGAGCCCGACCAGTTTGCCGCGAGCTTACCGTCTCTGGGGTCTTTTCTCGCGTCATTCTGCAGTCTCAGTACCAAGTCACCTTGCACAAATTCCCTTGGGTGCAGCCTCGAGTTGTACTTCCGAGTTGCTTTTTGTTTGCACAACTCGTCTCTGATTTTTGCCATATCTCGGACTTCCTCGACCATGTCAAGCTCAACTCGGAGTTCTTCTTCATTTTTGCTTTGATCGTGATGCTGCCTTCGGAAAGAGAGCTCACCGAGCTCAACTGGAATCATTGCATCTGTTCCATAGGTTAGTTTGAATGGTGTTTCACCCGTTGAAGACTGTGGTGAGCAATGGTAAGCCAATAGGATGCTTGGTAATTGTTCAACCCAAGCTCCTTTTGAATGGCCTAACCTTCTTTTGAGTTCGTTTAAGATCACTTTATTGGATGCCTCTGCTTGGCCATTTGTTTGTGGGTGCTCAACCGAGGTTACTTTATGTTTGATTCCGAGGTTGGAGTAAAACTCTTTAAGTTCTTTATCTGTGAATTGTTTTCCATTGTCTGTGACAACTGCATAAGGGAGGCCATGCCTGCATATGATGTTTTTCCATACAAAACTCTGAACCTTTTTGGCAGTTATCGTGGCCAATGGTTCTGCTTCAATCCACTTGGTGAAGTAATCCACACCTACTAAGGGGAACTTGACTTGACCTTTGGCAACTGGGAAAGGACCGACTATAACCATCCCCCACATGGTAAAGGGCCACGGTGAGAACATGGAGTGGAGTTCTTCTCCTGGAGCACGAGCTACGTTGGCGTACTTCTGACAGGGCTCGCACCTAGTAGTCCAAGTAGCACAATCCAGTCTCATGGTTGGACAGTAGAACCCTGCTCGTAGGACCCGAGCTGCCAGAGATCGGCCACCTGAATGCATTCCACAGATTCCTCGATGCATCTCATCCATTACGTACTCGAACTGTTCCTTTGTGAGGCACTTCAGTAATAATGGCCTGGAGAAACCTCTTTTGTACAGCTCACCGTCTAGGACGGTGTAGTGGCAAGATTTCAGACGGATTCGCCTCACCTCTTTTGGGTCATCAGGTAGTTTGTCCGAGGTTAAATACTCCCAAATTGGAGTCATCCAGCCCCGATCATAGTGCTCGGTCATTGTCACTTCGGCACCTTTTATGATCGGCTCAAGGAGGTTTTCTTGAATGAAAGTTCTTAGTTGGCCAGCCCTCTTGGTGCTAGCCAATTTGGATAACAGATCTGCCCTGGAATTCTCTTCCCGAGGTATGTGCTCAATGGAGAAATGCTCAAATTCAGAAATGAGGCTATTAACTTTGCAGAGATATCTGGTTAGTTGAGGGTCCTTTGTCTGATAATTGCCCGAGACTTGTCATGTTACAAGCTGTGAGTCACTTCGGCATTTTAGTTCCCGGACCCCAATTTCTTTAGCTAACATTAGTCCAGCAATAAGGGCTTCATATTCTGCTTGGTTGTTTGAAGTAGTGAACCCAAACTTTAAAGATTGCTCGAGGATTAGATCATCAGGTCCCTCGAGAATTATTCCAGCCCCGCTTCCCTTCAAGTTAGATGACCCGTCAACATATAGGAGCCAGATGAAGGACTCTGACCTCGGATTGGAAGAGAGCTCGACAATGAAGTCAGAGAGGCATTGTGCTTTCATTGGCCCCTTCGATTCATACCGTAGACCAAATTCTGACAATTCTACTGACCAAGCTATCATTCGTCCGGCTAGATCAGGTTTCCCGAGTACTTGCTTTATTGGATGATCAGTCTTGACTATGACTTGGTGCGACTGGAAATAGGGTCGTAACCTCCGAGCTGCCATAACTAAGGCGAGGGCCATTTTTCAATTAGTTGATATCGCGTTTCCGCGTCTTTCAGGATCCTACTGACATAGTACACCGGCATCTGTTGCTCCTCTTCTTCCTGGATGATCACTGCACTGATTGCACAATCATTGACGGAGAGGTACAGGTACAGATCTTTACCGAGCTGAGGCCGAGTGAGGATTGGGGGAGATTCTAAGAAGAGTTTTAGATCTCCAAATACCTTCTCACACTTTTCAGTCCAAATGAAATCCTTTGGTTTTTTCAAGAGCTGGAAGAAAGGTCTGGCCTTCTCTGCAGACTTCAGGAGAAAGCGGGATAGGGAGGCTAATCGGCCGGCTAGCCTCTGAATTTCTTTCACATTTCGAGGACTTCACATTTCCATGATGGCTTTGCATTTATCCGGATTAGCTTCAATCCCCCGGTGTGTTAGCATATATCCCAAGAATTTTCCCCCTTGTACGCCAAAAGAGCATTTTTCTGGATTTAGGCTCATGTTGTACTTTCTGAGCTGGCCGAAAATTTCTTCGAGGTCAGCAGGGTTTTGGATCGGATCTTCGGATTTTACCACCATGTCATCAACATATACTTCCAAGTTCTTTCTGATTTGATTGGCGAAAACCTTGTCCATAAGCCTTTGATATGTTGCTCCAGCATTTTTTAGGCCGAAGGGCATAACTCGGTAGCAGTAGTTCACCCCGTCAGTCATAAATGATGTTTTTTCCTCGTCGGGTGGATACATCCTGATCTGGTTATAACCTGAATAAGCATCCAAAAAGGACAAAACTTTGTAACCTGAGGCCCCATCCACCAGTCTGTCAATGTTGGGCAGGGGATAGGAATCCTTTGGGCATGCCTTGTTGAGGTCAGTATAGTCAATGCACATCCGCCATTTACCGTTGGTCTTTCTGACTAATACCACGTTGGCTAGCCAAGTACTGTATTTCACCTCTTGGATGAAATTTGCTTTGACCAGTTTGGAAGTCTCCTCGGTCACTGCTCGGCGCCTTTCCTCGCCAAGTTTCCTTTTTCTGAGTTACAGGTTTGGCTTCGGGACATATGGACAGCTTATGGCACATAAAGTTGGGGTCTATGCCCGGCATATCCGATGTTTTCCAGGCGAACAGGTCAGCATTCTTCCTTAGGACCGCGTGAAGCCTCTTTCTGAGTGAGAGGTCAAGCTGACTACCGACTTGGGTGCATTGTTCAGGATGGGCTCCCAACTGGAACCTTTCTAAAGACTCTGTTGGCTCGGTCCTGGACTCGTACATCTCCAGATTACGGGGTCCGGTTCAAACATCTTGACCGAGCTGCCTGAAGTTTCTGAACTAACCGAGCTTACCACCTCGGCTTTACCATCCTCGATATTCTTTGGGATGTCCTGGTGGCGGGTAACCCTTAGGCTGTCAACATAGTATTGCCTGGCTAGCTTTTGGTCAGCCCGGACTGTGATTATCTCTCCAGAGTCGACTGGGAATTTCATTGTCAGGTGTGGAGTAGAGACAATCGCTCCGAGTTCATTCAACGTCGGTCTTCCGATACGGATGTTGTATGACGTGCTGGCGTCTACAATAACGTACTTGACCGATACGTATTTGGAGAGTCTTCCTTCTCCAAACGTTGTTAAGAGGTCTATGTAACCTCGTGTTTTGACTTGCTCCCCATCAAACCCTACTAGCTTGTCCTCCTGCTCATTTATCAGCTTTTCTGGGATTCCGAGCTTCTTGAAGGTTGCCAGGTACAGAATATCGGCCGAGCTCCCTTGGTCAATAAGTGTTCGTCTGACCGAAAAGTTGGCCAGCTCGATCGTTATCACCATTGGGTCATCTTGATTTGTATCCACCCCTTGGAAATCATTGTCTGTGAATGTTATGGGGGGTCTTGCTCTTGGGGGCCTTCCAGCCACTGTGTTAACGGACCGGGGGGCTTTTACATGATGCCTTCGGACCGAGCTTGTCGTTCCTCCACCTGCAACCCCCCCCCCCCCCCCCCCGAGATCGTATTGATGACCCCCCTGATTCCTCCTTCTGACTCTTCGATAGGAGTCCTTTGGTTATTTAACCGGTCTTCACCCTGATGGTTTCTTCGCAAGTTTGCATCTCGGTCTCGGTTGTCATAACCGTGTCTCCGTTGTCTTCGACCGGGTCGTCTGCCTCCGTTGTCATCTCGGCGGATGAAACGATCAAGACAGCCTGCTTGTACTAAATCCTCAATCTTTTTCTCGGAATGTTCTGCACTCTTGGTGGAGTGCCCATAGTTTTGATGCCACATGCATTCTTTGCTTCTCGGCATTGTCCGGTGTTTTGGACGGTCCAGGTAAGGTAAGCAACTCGGCGCTGCACACCTCTTGAAGGATGGTTGCCCGAGATCGGTTCAACTGAGTATAAGATTGGTACCTGGGATGCCTCTGCGGGAATTCTTTTTCGTTGGTTTTTTGGGTCCTTTGTGAGTCGGACCCCTGTTTCTGTCTTTGTTCGAGGCTGAGATCTTGTCCTCGAAACCTCTTTCTCTCCTTTTGAATTCCAACATCTCTTCCGAGTTCATGAAACCTGTAGCCTTTTCCTGCAACTCTTCAAAATCTCTCGGTGGCTTCCGAGATAGGTACTCAATGAATGGCCCTGGCTTCAGACCGGCCATGACGGTGTGGAGACAGAGTTCCGAGCTCATGTTGCGAGTCAGGATCTGCTTAGCATTGAAGCGAGCCATGTAATCCCTGAGTGAGTCATTCCTTTCCTGTTTGAAAGTTACCAGTGAGATTGAGTGCCTTTTATGCCTTCGGCTTGCTGCAAATTGTGCAGTGAACTTAGTTATAAGAACATCAAAGGAATCAATCGACCGAGGTGGTAGATTTGTTATCCAGGTTAGAGCTGGGCCTTGTAGAGTGGTTGGAAAAACTTTGCACATGACGGCCTCTGAATCAGTCACCAAGTAAATAGAGGAAATAAAGGACTCCACATGCTCGGTTGGGTCAGTGGTGCCATTGAATTTGTCAATGTTAAGGGGCTTAAAATGGCTAGGCACGATTACCTCATTAATGTCATCAGTGAAGGGCAACCTCGGACGCCGGTCCGATGTCCTTCCTTTCTGGCTAGTCCTTTCTGCGTGAGACTTGACTTCTGAAGCCCCCAGAGGAGGTTTAGTTTTGGATGCTCGGTTAGTTCCCCGAGGAGAGTGCGTCGGAGGATCCTTCTGGCCAGCCTCGGGTGAGGATTGCTCTTCGTCGGAAGGTGTCAGGGACCTTTCTCTTTTCCGAGCTCTTAAAAGCTTCTGATTTTGCGCTCGTATCTCCTCGTTCTCTTTCCGCAGCTGCTTAAGCTGTTCCATAATTTCTCCCAACCGAGGGTTGTCTTCATTGAGGGGGGGAGGAAAGATGATTGTCGTGGTTCTGGGAGTTCGAAGCCTCATGGTCCTCATGATTCATGCAGCTCGCCCCGCCTCACAGACCATTCCGTGTGGTCACCATTAAGCTTTCTTGTGGAACCGGGGAAAGTCTCACTTCGGCCCCACGGTGGGCGCCAAATGTTCCTGCCGAGATCCGGTTTACCGGAACCTCGCCGTAAAACTTCAAACCAATGGTGAATAATAAGGGATGTTTTAGACTAAGGATTGGCAGAACGTAATATTCCGGTCCTACGTATCCCAATGGGAATCAAAGCCAGACGTAGTTCTCGGTTCAACCCTTAGCCGTGGTGATCTCGATCTCTTAATTTTGTATCTAATGAATACTAGGGAGCAAGTACTTTCTGATAGTCTCTTGGTCGAGCTAGTTTCTCTAATACGCTTAAGAGAGAGTCGCCAGAGTTCAGTGAAAAGTGAGTTTCTATCATGGGTACTCCTCCTTTTATAATAGGATTCCCATATCCTTTAGAGATCTAATTTATCTCTTTTTATCTCTTTTGAGACGTGATTCCTTAATTTAAGGGATATTATCTCTTTTAACCAGATAAGGTTATTTCAGACAATATCAGGATTTAATTAAGGATAATATTAATATCTTATCCCTTAATTAGGTGATCTTTAACTTATTATCTTTAACTTCCGGACTGGGACGGGTATTCGAGCTCGGTGGTCGGGTTTCACTCTTCGGCCAGTACAGTTGGGATAACTCGTAGGAAAAAACATAAAATAAAACGTTATGAACAGTTGTTCAAGATTTTAACCTGGTTGCCTTCACGTGTTCTGTTGTTTAAGATTATTAGAAACGAGTAATGTTAGCATCATATTTTTCGTCGTATTTCTCTTTATATATTTTTATTATTGAGTGAATTTCATGATCATGTGTTTTGCGTGAGTCTTACATGGAATTCACTCAATAATAAAGATTATGTTAAAGTGGAGTGTGATAATGAGTGTGTTATTAACATTTTTGTTAAACATGATTATGGGAAATTGTGATTGATATTTGATATCACGAAAACTACCACAGCATTATTATTTATTGAGTAATGATAAATGAACATATTTTTGGGATATCAAGTATAGACACCATATGTGTTTGGGTTGTTTTCAAGTGCTAAATACATATCTAATAGGGTGCCTATGGAGTACCCTTTCGCTCTCTAACTTCAAACTCCCTCCCTTCTCTCTACACACAGCCGCGTGTCACCACTGGAGGGGGTGGTTTTGGGCCATTTTTTGGTCTGGAATCACCCATTTGCTTCGTTTTTCCTCCTCTTTTATTTAAATAAATGTTTTTCCACATAGATCTGGTTTTTTTTCGTGTTTTTCCTTGTTTTTTGTCGTTTGTGTGGCGATATTGTTGTTTGTCGTCTTGGTGCGGCGTTGTTTGGTTTCCCATCTTGATGCGATGTTCATTTGGTTCAGATTGGCAGATCTGTTTCAATCCATCACAGATTTGATCAAGACTTGGGCGTCAATATTACAGATACAGAGGCATGAGTATTCCGGTGACTTTAATTTTGTCACTTTTGTAGGCATTTTGATTTTGCTGTGTTATGATATTAACCTGGGTGCTGTGCTGGAGGGGGTGGTTTTGGGTCATTTTTTGGTCTGGAATCATCCATTTGCTTCATTTTTCCTCCTCTTTTATTTAAATAAGTGTTTTTCCACATAGATCTGGGTTTTTTTTTCGTGTTTTTCCTTGTTTTTCGTAGTCTGTGTGTGGCGATGTTGTTGTTTGTCGTCTTGGTGCGGTGTTGTTTGGTTTCCCATCTTGATGCGATGTTCGTTTGGTTCAGATTGGCAGATCTGTTTCGATCCATCACAGATTTGACCAAGACTAGGCGTCAATATTACGATATAGAGGCATGAGTATTCCAGTGACTTTGATTTTGTCACTTTTGTAGGCATTTTGATTTTTTTGTGTTATGCTATTAACTGCAGTCTTTGTGAGTTTGTTCGCAGATTCATCATTTTCGGTTTTTAGCGATATTGGATTTGTGTTGTTTTCGATGTATTCTACCAATTTGAATGAATGCGTATCTTTCTTAGTAAAAAAAATGCTAAATACATATGGATGAGAGATAAAAATAATAAATAAGTATAAATACGTGTATATATATATATATACACACGATATTGAACACAAAAAATATGTTCATTTATCATTACTCTTATTTATTAACTCTTGACAGGACTCCTTTGCTCACTTGCAAAGCTTTGAAATTTCTTATTGTGCCACATTGCTAATGGTGTTAATATTATGGTGAATTGATTTGAAATTAATAGGATTTGTTTATTCCTATCAAGCTATATATGATTCTCAATAGTTATATAATTTGATGTACATGTCTATTTTAAACATGCATAAAAACCCAAACGACCCGTACGAATGCACGGGAAATTTTGCTAGTTACTTGATAAAAATCACTACCCACCACATCTTCTCTCTCATCTCCCTCCAAACCATCTTCTTTCTCCATCCACCCCCTTCAAACAAGAGTTTCTTCTGCCTCTTCACCACAAACCCTTCTCATATTGCCTCTAAAAACACAAACACTGACACAAACACCACCTTCTCCACGTAAACTCACTTTCCAGTACAACGTTTAGATATCACTTCTCCACGTAAACTCACTAACCGTTGGCACGCCCCCACAGAAATCAATTTCATTGACCAAAAGGATTTAGAAAGTTTAGATAGAAAAATGAAGCAGAATAATACACAATTGAAGAGAACTCAATAAAACATCATTTACAATATTAAAATTGGTTTTTTTTATTATTAATTATTTGTAGTGAATCTAATTTTTTTTTTAACATCATAGAAAAGTGGGCAGTGATGCGATGTGAAAAAGGAAGAGAGCGAGAAATAGAAAGGCAATATAGTAATGGACAATGTTCCGTCCAAATATCTCAGGTGGGAGATATTCGGCCGGAAAAGGTCTTGTGGCAGTGTTTTGGAATTAGCTTGATAGAATTGAGATTCTGCTCCTACATATCCAAATGGGAATCAAAGCAAACGTAGTTCTAAGTGAGGGGGTTGAGCCCCTATTTATAGATATTTTCAGTGCAACCGTTGGAGTAAGACGGTTACTAAGATCCTATTTGTTAGGATCGGATCGTTCTTGCAGTTAGACAATTGATATGGATAAGGCTCCGAGTTATACGGAGAGATATTTGGACCAGCGAGATATTCGGCCCAGTCAGTTGTGACTGGATAGCTCGGGGCCGAGATATCTTCATTCGTGGCCTGCAGCGGAATAGGCCCAAGTAGTTATCCTCGGGTGTCAAGTGTATTAATAGTCTTCGGCTTTATGGGAGTTTGGGTCACGGCCCACTTACGAGAATGAGCTCGGTCGTATTGACAATCATCGGCCTTATATCTTCGGCCAGTACACAAGCCCCCCGAGCTCCGAGCTTAAATAAACGAAAGAGCTGATAAGTATTAAACCGAGCTTATTCTTTGGCCACCCAGACTTCCGCATTCCCAGCTGTCATTTCAATCAAATCTTTCCTCTTTGTCAGAGAAGGCAATCATTCCCCCTAATACTTCTGCGGCACGCTTCAGGTAAGAAACCCTAGAGTTCCGCGCCCATTTAATGAGGGGAAAATCAAAAGTCGCGCCTTTGGACTTGATGGAACGTGGGCCGTTGATCGTGTCATCAACCGCAGCTATAAATATGCCTTCTACCTTGCTTATCCTCCTTCGCCCTTCACCTTCGTCTTCCAAGTTCCTGCCACCACTCTTCTGCCTGTCATTCTTCAGGTACGCCCAGTCTCCTTCTCTCCTTCGTGCTTCTAAGTTTAATTTCTGCTTATCAGATATGAGTTCATCCATGTCCTCTGAGTCAAATACCTCGCCTCTAATTGAGCGCGAGGTTTCCCCCATTGGGGGTTCTCCTTCTACTTCTTCGATTCCTTCAAAGGAATTGAACATCGGAGAAGGGGAACCGTCCCCCTTCGGGTCGTCTTCCCCTGGGTCTAATTCCTCTGGGTCTGACTCTTCTAAGTCCGGCTCTCCCTCTCCCCAAGTTTCCAAACCCGCCGCTCGTAAACAACGCCTGAGGGTTCCAAAAGTCCCTGCTCCCGATATTACCCTTCCTGGGTATACCTGGGTTAAAGGCGAGGTTGGGACATTTTTCTGACTTTCAGACTTCAGATTCAATTGCTCAACTTCGGTCCCAGATCAATATCTCGGTGTCGGGAGACGAATCCGAGTTTGTCTGTTCCCCATGCTCGTGTACCGAGTGTGTCTTTCTCAGGGCTCGTCTTTCCGAGCCCCCTTTCACCTATATGTACAAGACATTATTTGCCCAGTTGCGCGTCTCTCTTCCCTTCACTGAGTTCGAGTGTGACGTTCTGAGAACCATGAATGTCGCACCTACTCAACTTCATCCCAACAGTTGGGCTTTTATGAAAGCCTTTCAGATTCTATGTAAATACCTCGGGATGGAGCCCACCACTCCAAAAATTTTGTATTTTTACCAAACAAGGTTTGGTGAGAAAACGGGATGGATTTCCCTTAACGGGCTGAACCGAAGAGGACTGATTAGTTTATACACATCGTCGTATAAAGATTTCAAAGTCGGCTTCTTCCGAGTTCGCCCCTCGGGCTCTCACTCTTCCCACTTCTTTGACGAAAATAGGTGCGCCAAGTTTCCTTTATACTGGCAATCATCTCCCACCAAATTCGTCGGTTTCGAATACCAATCCCTTCCCGCCGAGGATAGGCGAGATATAGATACATTATAAAAACTTCCTCGGCCTCTCCATTGTGGGCGTCTCCTGAAACTCCCCTTCTCATCTACTCCGAGAACCGACTTAAAAAGTAAGTGTTCGACATTTTAGTTTTTGAATCTTTTTCTGCATGTGTTTCTGTACTAACAACTTTTCTTTTTGGCAGTCATTATGGGGAAATTCGACTTCTCCAAGCTTTTAAAGGCGGCTGCGAAAGAAGGTCAGGGTCCTTCCTCGACTGAGAAGAAGAAGAAAATACCTCCTCCAGCCCCCGCCAAGTCCTCTACGAAGGGGGCTTCATCATCCGCCCCTCAAAAAAGAAAGAGGGTAGAAGTGGTAGTTGACACCGAAGATTCTTCCCCTCCTCGCACAAGTCCCCCACACCCTACTACTCCCGAGACGGGAACCGCGGGGTGAGAAGAACAGAACCCTCCTCCTACCGAGGTGAAGTGGTACAATACTTCCCTAAAAGTGGGGACCTTGTCCCTCTGGGGAGAAGACTTCAACCCCTTTCCTTCTTTCGACTCTAACTTCCTAAAGCCCGTTGATCTCCGGCTAATTAGGCAACAAGGGGCTCAGTCTAGCATGGAGGCCCTCTCGGCCTACTGCATCCGAGCTGCCGCTCTAGCCCGCTTTTGCAGCCGAGATTTGGTGGAGACCGAGAGGAAATCTCGGCAGCTGGAAGCTGAATTTTCTTCTATTGAGAAGCTAAAGGGGGATCTTACCCGGACCTCCACGGAGCGTGACGAGCTGGTCAAGGCTAATAATCTCCTGAGTACTACCATTACCGAGCTGAATGGCCAGAACTCCGAGCTTAACACCAAAGCAAAATTTGCTGAGGAAAGTAAAGCTCGGGCTGAAGAAGGTAGAGCTCGAGCTGAAGAGGAGCTTAAGAAGGCCCAAGCTGAAATTGAGCAACTTAAAGCTGCCTTGGAGGCCGAGACAAAGGCCAGGATGGAGCTCCAGGAGGATGTAAAAGAGGCCACTAACTGCATTATCGTCGAGCATCGGAAAGGTTTTGACAAGGCCATTTCTCAAGTTGAGGTTCTTGCCCCGGGGGTTGATCTTTCGGGAGTAGATGTGAATAAAGAGGTGCTGAACGGGGAACTTGTTCCCATAATTCCCGAAGAGGAGGAGGAGGAGGTGGAAGGGACGGGAGATTCTCCTGGGGATCATATCGAGGCCGAGGAGAGTCATAGGGACGAGTAGCTGTATTAGTTTTTTGTCATTTTCATCCCTTATAACGGGCTTTTGCCCTTGTAATTTTGATTTGTCTTAATGAAAACTCTTGCATCATTTTGGTGACCTTTCGTAGCTTTTATTTTGCCGAGATATCCGTCGGAATATATTCCGATGTTGTGTTCGACAAGTCCTCGGCTAAGGCCGAGGTATTCTGTCGTCCGTATCAAGAACGAATAGTATTCTGCATGATTTGTCACACGTGAAACACATGATTCATGCTTTGCATATGTGGTCACACATTATATGCTTTGGAAATCGCAATGGGTTCATGCAATTACTGCTTTTTGCTTAGTTTCGAGATTTGTTTTCCCAACAAACCTCTTCCCCGCACATACTTCTTCCTTTCCAACGCCTCTTGCCCCTTATAAATAAGGTTGTTTCGCTGCTTCACTTGTTCATCCTTCATTCTTTCCCACCAACCAACTTCGTCTTCCTTCAATCCGAGCAGGTCTATGATAGTGTTAAGGGTTTATGCTCCCCTCTCCCAGTTAACATCCTTTTTTGGGTTTCACAGCTGCCAAAAAGGATGTAAGTGGGAGATGGGATCCAGAATTCCTTTTATGATTCAATCCTCCAAGAAGGATGTTAACTGGGAGAATAGCAGTCTTCGGGCGTCGAGAAAGGGGTAGAGGCCGTCTACTCCCGGAGCGGGTCGAGCACTTCATCGTCCAGCTTTCGCAGGGGGAAGTGATTACTTTCCCCCTTGAGGGAAAGTCATGGTGTCCGATTGGGGGACTACTGGCCACCTGATCTTGCTCCTGCCTTAATTGGGGGGACTACTGGCAAGCCAGACGGGCCTTATTTTCAATTTCAGCTCTTTATGTAAGTCGTAGTACTTTCTAGTACTCGACCCGTACCTTGTTTTTACTTTTGGCATTGTACTCGGTTTTATTGAAAAATTTTAATGGCTTGAATTCGGCCTTTAGATTATAATTGTATTCGTCTCACTGCTCGTATTCTATTTCACTTAAATAATTTCAAAAAGGCTCGAACTCGGCCTTCGAGCTCAAACTTGGCCCTAAACATTTAACCGGCTCGAACTCGGCCTCCAGGCTCAGACTTGGCCTTTGATAATTTTAAACGGCTCGAACTCGGCCTTCAGGCTCAGACTTGGCCTTAAATAATTTTATTGGTAATTTTATTGGCTCGAACTCGGCCTTCAGGCTCAAACTTGGCCTTAAAAATTTAATGGCTCGTACTCGGCCTTAAGGCTCACACTTGGCCTTAAAAATTTAATGGCTCGTACTCGGCCTTGAGGCTCAAACTTGGCCTTAAAAACTTAATGGCTCGTACTCGGCCTTGAGGCTCAAACTTGGCCTTGAAAACTTAATGGCTCGTACTCGGCCTTCAGGCTCAAACTTGGCCTTGAAAACTTAATGGCTCGTACTCGGCCTTGAGGCTCACACTTGGCCTTAAAAATTTAATGGCTCGTACTCGGCCTTGAGGCTCAAACTTGGCCTTAAAAACTTAATGGCTCGTACTCGGCCTTGAGGCTCAAACTTGGCCTTGAAAACTTAATGGCTCGTACTCGGCCTTGAGGCTCAAACTTGGCCTTGAGATTTAATTTTAGCGGAATAAATACATCGGCAAATTAAGAAAGCAGAACAATGTCCACAATAAATTCTTTTATTGGATAAAAAAGGAAGTCTACAGTGTGCCTCGTTAAAACCTTCTCGGTCAAAACCCTTTTTGGGACTAAATACCGAGGTAGGAAAAAGAGTACATCACCTGACTATATACATCAACTATAATAAAATTTTAAATGCGAAGCATTCCAAGTCCTCGGGATAGGCTTCCCGGACAATTCTTCTAACCTATATGCTCCATTTCCCAAGTTTTCTACCACCCGGAATGACCCTCCCCAGTTTGCTGCCAGCTTGCCTTCCGTGTGATCCTTCCTTGCTTCTCCTTTTATTCTCAGCACCAAGTCTCCACGCAGGAAACTCCTCGGTTTCAATTTTGAATTATACCTCCTAGTTGCTCTCTGTTTGCAAGCTTCCTCCCTGATCTTAGCCTCCTCCCTGATTTCCTCTACCAAGTCAAGTTCGACCCTTAAGTTGCTTTCATTATCATTCTGCTCATGTTGCATACGTCGGAAAGACGGCTCACCAACCTCCACTGGGATCATGGCGTCTGTTCCATATGTCAGCCTGAAGGGTGTTTCTTGAGTAGTGGATTGAGGCGTGCAGTGGTAGGCCCAGAGGATACCGGGCAACTCTTCTGCCCAAGCTCCTTTGGATTTTCCCACTCTCTTCTTAAGTTCTCCGAGAATGACCTTGTTGGCTGCCTCGGCTTGCCCATTGGTCTGGGGATGTTCAACCGACGTGACGTGGTGTTTAATACCGAGGTTGGCATAGAATTCTCGCAATGTCTTATCTATAAACTGTCTTCCATTGTCTGTGACGATTGCAAAAGGAATTCCGTGCCTACAGATGAGGCTTTTCCACACAAACTTTTGTACCTTCTCGGCGGTAATTTTCGCCAAAGGCTCTGCTTCAATCCATTTTGTAAAGTAGTCCACTGCTACCAGGAGAAATTTGACTTGACCTTTGGCCACAGGGAATGGCCCCAGTATATCCATTCCCCACATAGCAAAAGGCCAAGGCGAGTTTAATGTGTGGAGTCCTTCGGGAGGGGTACGACTTACATTGGAAAATCTTTGGCACTCATCACATTGCTTCGTCCACTCAATGCAATCTGCTCGGATGGTAGGCCAATAGTACCCTGCTCGGACTACCTTGGAGGCCATTGATCTGCCCCCGCAGTGAAAACCACAGATTCCTCTGTGAACCTCTTCTATGACGTATTTTGACTGTGCCTTTGTCAGACATTTTAGCAACGGTACCGAGAATCCCCGTTTAAACAATTCTCCAGAAACAATAGCAAAGTGACTTGCTCTGAGCCTGATCTTCCTGGCCTCAACGTGATCTGGGGGCAGAGTTTCTGAGGATAAATACTCCCATATGGGTGTCATCCATTCTCGGTCAACCGAGTCGTTGGCCATCACCTCCCTAAACGTGACACTCGGTTCATTTAGGGTTTCTTGAATAACTGTTCTATGGTGGCCCGGCTTCTTTGTACTGGCTAATTTGGACAGCAGGTCGGCCCGAGTGTTTTCTTCTCGGGGAATGTGCTCAATAGTGAATTTCTCAAAGCTGGAAATTAATTGATTGACTTTGCATAAATACCTGGTAAGCTGAGGCTCTTTCGTTTGATACCCTCCAGATATTTGCCCTGTGACTAGCTGTGAATCACTCCGGCATCTAACAGCCTTTGCCCCCATTTCCTTTGCCAACATTAACCCCGATATCAAGTCTTCATATTCGGCTTGGTTGTTTGAGGTTTTGAATTCAAACTTTAGTGATTGTTCCAGGATCAGCTCTCCCGGGCCTTCCAGTATCACCCCAGCTCCACTGCCCCTGACATTCGAGGATCCATCCATATACAAATTCCACCAGATATCCTCGGTTATTGGCTACGGATTGAGCTCGGCTACGAAGTCGGAGAGACATTGAGCTTTCAGAGGACCTCTCAACTCGTATTTCAGGTCGAACTCGGATAACTCTACCGACCAAGCAATCATGCGGCCTGCCAACTCGGGCTTTTTGAGAATCTGCTTAATCGGGTGATCGGTTTTGACAATCACCTAGTGACTTTGGAAATACGGACGCAACCGTCGAGCTGCAGTTACCAGGGCCAAAACCAGCTTTTCTATGACTTGGTACCGGGTTTCGGCATCATGAAGAACCCTGTTGATGAAGTACACTGGCATTTGAACTTTCTCTACTTCTTGTACAATGACCGCACTAATGGCATGCTCGGTGGCTGACAGGTATAAGTACAACTCTTTGCCAGGGATGGGTCGAGTTAATATCGATGGTGTAGACAAAAAGGCCTTGAAATCGATGAAGGCCTTCTCACATTCTTCGGTCCACGTGAAGGTTTGAGGCCTCTTAAATAATCTGAAGAAAGGCCGAGCTCTCTCTGCAGATCTAGGGAGAAACCGAGATAATGATGCCAGCCGCCCTGAAAGTCTTTGTGCTTCTTTAATATTTTGTGGGCTTCGCATCTCAATCACAGCCCGACATTTATCAGGATTGGCTTCAATTTCCCGGTGTGTCAACATAAAACCGAGGAACTTTCCACCCTGAACACCGAAAACACACTTTTCCGGATTCAATCTCATATTATACTTTCTCAGCTGCTGAAAAATTTCCTCCAAATATTTCGGGTGGTTGTTGGGTCATCGGATTTTACGACCATGTCATCCACATAAACCTCCATAGTCCTTCCAATTTGTTTTTCGAACACCCTGTCCATGAGCCTTTGGTATGTAGCTCCAGCATTTTTCAGTCCAAATGGCATTACCCTAATAATGATAATTCGAGCCTTCAGTTATGAAAGTTGTTTTCTCCTCATCAGGGGGATACATTCGGATCTGATTGTACCCCGAGTATGCATCCAAAAAACTCAAAATTCTGTATCCGGAGGCTCCATCCACCAGTCTATCAATACTCGGCAGAGGATAGGAATCCTTTGGGCAAGCTTTATTCAAATCTGTGTAATCGGTGCACATGCGCCACTTGCCATTTGCTTTTTTGACCAGAACAACGTTGGCCAGCCAGGTAGTGTATTCTACTTCTCTAATAAAGTTGTCCTGGACCAACTTCGCTGTTTCCTCTTCCACAACTTTTCTCCTCTCCTCACCAAGTCTCCTTTTCCTTTGGGCTACTGGTTTCGCCTCGGGACAAATTTCCAGTTTGTGGCACAAGAAGTCGGGATCAATTCCCGACATGTCTGACGTGGTCCAGGTGAATAAGTCAGTGTTGCTGCGAAGCACTTCCTTTATTTTCTTTTTTAAATTCGGCTGAAGTTGACCGCCGAGCTTGGTGCACTGATCGGGGTGTGAACCGAGCTGGAACTTTTCTAACTCCTCAATGGGTTGTGGCTGTTGTTCCTTCATGTCCATTCTCGGGTCCAGTTCAACAGATTTAACAGAATTTACAGACTTGTCCTTTCCCCTATCCAGTGTTTCTACAGGTGTAGGTTTGAGTTTTCTTACACGCAAACTATCAGCATAGCACTGTCTGGCCATTTTCTGATCAGCCCGGACAACAACTATGTCTCCCGAGTTGGAAGGGAATTTCATTGTGAGGTGGGGAGTAGAGACCACAGCTCCTAACTCGTTCAAAGATGGTATTCCGATCAGGATATTGTACGATGTTACTGCATTAACCAACACGTACATGACCATGATAGTCTTGGATGCTTTGCCATCCCCAAAAGTAGTCAGGAGGTCAATGTATCCTCGTGTATCCACTTGTTCCCCTGCAAAGCCGACGAGCTTACTGTCGTATGGCTGAATATATTTCTCTGGGATCCCGAGCTTCTGAAATGTTGAATAATATAAGATATCCGCCGAGCTCCCCTGGTCGACAAGAGTTCTTTTGACCGAGAAATTAGCCAACTGCACTGTGATTAACATAAGGTCATCTTGATTAGGATCCACCCCCACGAAGTCTTCGTCAGAAAAGATAATGGGGGAGGAAATCCTCGGGGGTTTGCCAGATACCGAGTTGACAGCCCGAATAGCCCGCAAGTGCTTTCTCAGAGCTGAACTTGTTGTGCCTCCCCCTGTAAATCCTCCTGAAATAGTGTTTATCACACCTCGGACCACATTATCCTCCTCCCGCCTTTCATTCTGGCATTCTCTGGTCTCTGTTCTTTCATTATTTTGTCGACCACCGCCCCTTCTCGGGCTTTGGTCACCTCCTCTTCTTCTACTTCTGCCACGCCCCTCGCCATTGTTGTGGTTTCTCCGAACAAAATTATTGAGATGGCCAGTTTGCACCAACTCTTCGATCTTATCTCGCAGGACCCAGCACTCCTCGGTGGTATGCCCGTAATTACGATGGTACCGACAATGTTTCTGTCGATCAGCATTCTGGGGCGTGTGGCCACGGTTGGGGAGCTGCAAAAGTTCCGCATTGTAGGCTTCCTCAAACACCCGAGCTCGGTTTGTGTTGAGGGGAGTATAGTGCTCATACTTCGGTCCCCTATGCAAATGCTCGGACGGGCCTTTGAATTTCGGCTTATCACCTCCAGCCCTTCTCTTCTCTCTCCCTTCTCGTCTGTCAGCATTATCAGTTCTCTCCCTTTTCTTAGACTCCTCAATCTCCTCCATATTAATGAATCCCGCAGCTTTTCTCCTCAACTCATCCATACTGGTTGGTGGCTTCCGAGCTAAGTGTCTGGCGAAAGGGCCAGGCAGTAACCCGGTCAAGATGGTGTGTAGTGCAACATCGGCACTGAGATTCCGGATGAGGACAGTCTCCTTGATGAACCTGGCTATGAAATCACGCAGGGACTCATTCTTTTCTTGCCTAAAGTTTACCAACGAGGCCGAGGTTTTTTGATGAGCCCGGCTTGTGGCAAACTGAGCATTGAACTTAGTCATGAAGGTGTCAAAGGAGTCCACTGACGCTGGCGGTAGCTGGGTATACCAGCTCAACGCATCATCTTTCAGAGTAGTTGGGAAGACTTTACACATGACAGCATCGTCGTCGATAAAGAGGTACATCTGAGTGGTGAAAGCATCTAAGTGACGCTCCGGGTCCGAGGTGCCATCATACATGTCAATGCTTATTGGTTTGTAGTTAGCTGGTAGGGGAACCTCCATGATGGCGTTTGTGAAGGGATGTCTCGGCCTCCGCACGCCGGTCCTTTCATTAGGCTTATTTGCCTGAAGTGAAAGTTCAGGGGCCTGCCTAGGAAATTCCTCTTCGTCTGCTCGGTCCATATGATGAGAAACCCGGAGTTGTGGGCCTCCTTCTCTGCGCATGTTTCTGGATCCTTCATTCTCGGCTGTCCGACGTTCTCTCTCAGGAGGAGAAGAGGCGGACCTTTCTCTGCTCTGTCCTGGTTCGCGACGGCTGTTCTGCCGCCTAATCTCCTCATTCTCCCTTCTCAGCGTGGCAATCTGTGCGAGAAGTTCTTGGATAACGAGATTGTCGGTGACCATTGCTGGGTCTATGGATCGTTCCCCATTATCCCCGTTGTTGGCATTCTCTGGCTCTTCTCTCCTGCAGTTTCCGCTCCTTGTTCTCACCATTGTTTGTGGTATGGGAAAATTTGCTTCGATTCCCACAGACGGTGCCAAATGTTCCGTCCAAATATCTCAGGTGGGAGATATTCGGTCGGAGAAGGTCTTGTGGGAGTGTTTTGGAATTAGCTTGACAGAATTGAGATTCTGCTCCTACGTATCCAAATGGGAATCAAAGCAAATGTAGTTCTAAGTGAGGGGGTTGAGCCCCTATTTATAGATATTTTTAGTGCAACCGTTGGAGTAAGACGGTTACTAAGATCCTATTTGTTAGGATCGGATCGTTCTTGCAGTTAGACAATTGATATGGATAAGGCTCCGAGTTATACGGAGAGATATTTGGACCAGCGAGATATTCGACCCAGTCAGTTGTGACTGGATAGCTCGGAGCCGAGATATCTTCATTCGTGGCCTGCAGCGGAATAGGCCCGAGTAGTTATCCTCGGGTGTCAAGTGTATTAATAGTCTTCGGCTTTATGGGAGTTCCGGTCACGGCCCACTTACGAGAATGAGCTCGGTCGTATTGACAATCATCGGCCTTATATCTTCGGCCAGTACAGACAATAATGTATTTGAGGATCATATGCAAATATCAAACAGTAGTGCGGGGGTAGAGAGGGGGCAGCGAACCGGAGAGGGGCGGCGAACGACAAAGGACCGACGAGGAGAAGGGCGGCGAACGATAGTGCGAACAAGGTTTTGTTTTCAAATGAAAGAAGAAGAGAGGGTGGGTCAGAGGAGGAAGAAATAAAGGAAGAAGAAGAAGTGAGTGTGGGATCCTAGGGGTGTGTGCATAGCAGAAAAAAGGAAGAAGAGGAAATGTTTTTGAAAGTTACAGCGTCAATTTTGTCATTTTATGCTTTAAAATTAAATGTGTGGGGATGGATGGAACATATGTAAGGATACATATAACAGTTCCCTTATGAGATACGTTGATCGCCTGCTACCTTGAAAGTGAGAAGACTTCCGAATGTTCCCGAATGTTTAGTGGGAAAAAAAGGTAAAGCCCATGGTAATCAACCGCAATTTTATAGAAAAACATTCATTTTAATTCCTAAAAAAATCTATGAAATACGACTTTATTTTTTAGAAAAAATTATAGTTTTTTTTTCTCATTTATGTAAAATGACATCAAGACTATTATGTTGGCAGAGATCATGAAAGTACTATAATAATTTTTTTTTTGATTTATTGAGTAAATTAATTTTATTTTCCCTATCAAAACTTTTCAAACTTCTATTTTGATTTTTTCGCTTTATACTGTTGAAGTAAGGGGAGACAGAAATAACTTCTCAACAAACATTTTTCTTTCAATTGAATGTCGGTATGAAAACAAATAAATTAGACAGACTAAAAAATAAGAGTTGACACCAGTTGGTAAAAAGCTTTTTCTAAGTATGCAATCAGGATTCAATTGGTATCATTTGTATGGAAAAAACTTTTATTGGAGGGATAAAACTCACTTAAATTATGCTATAGGTTGGGATACCTCGTGGGAAAAAACATAAAATAAAACGTTATGAACAGTTGTTCAAGATTTTAACCTGGTTGCCTTCACGTGTTCTGTTGTTTAGGATTATTAGAAACTACTTAATGTTAGCATCATATTTTTCATCGTACTTTTCTTGATATATTTTTATTATTGGGTAAATTTCATTATCATATATTTTGGGTGAGTCTCATATGAAATTCACTCAATAATAAAGATTATGTTAAAGTGGAGTGTGATAAAAGTGTGTTATTAACATTTTTTTAAACATGATTATGGGAAATTGTGATTGATATTTGATATCACGAAAACTACCAAAATTACAGCATTATTTATAAATGAGCATATTTTTGGAACATCAAGTATAGATACCGTATGTGTTTGGGTTGTTTTCAAGTACTAAATACATATCTAATAGGATGCCTATGGAGTACCCTTTCTCTCTCTAACTTCAAACTCTCTCCCTTATCTCTATACACAGCCGCGTGTCACCCTTATCTCTCCCTTTCCTCCTCTTTTATTTAAATAAGTATTTTTCACATAGATCTGTTTTTCCCCCATGTTTTTCCTTGTTTTTCGTCTTCTGTGTGTGGTAATATTGTTGTTTGTCGTCTTGGTGCGACGTTTTTGATTTCCCGTCTTGATGCGATATTCATTTGGTTCAGATTGACAGATCTGTTTCGATCCATCACATATTTGATCAAGACTTGGGCGTCAATATTACAGATGCGAAGACATGGGTATTCCGGTGACTTTAATTTTGTCACTTTTGTAGCCATTTTGATTTTGCTATGTTATGCTATTAACCTGGGTGCTGTGAGTTTGTTCGTAAATTCATCCTTTTCGGTTTTTAGCGATATTGGATTTGTGTTGTTTTCGATGTATTCTATCAATTTAAATAAATACATATCTTTCTTAGTCAAAAAAAAAAGGTACTAAATACATATGGATGAGAGATAAAAATAATAAATAAGTATTAATATGGGTATATATATATACACGATATTGAATAAAAAAATATATTCATTTATTATTAGTCTTATTTATTATTCCCTCAAAAGCTATATCTGCCAATCCCGTTCATAAGTTTTTTTTATATTTTATTCCAGAAAATGTAAGGAAAATTGTTAGTGCTTGTTTGGTTAGCAGCCCAAACTCCGGTTAGTACAATAATTGGAGTGTTTAAGAGTTGAAAATAATTGATTTCTTAGGGATAAAATTGAGTTTTATGGAAATAATTTTTTTTAGCTTTTTTATTGAAAATAATTTATTATCCATAAAATTCTATATATTTATACCTCAAAAATAATTTTAGTTTATCATCCAAATAAAATCAATTCTTCTAAAGCTACTTTTAAAATATTTTTTTCAAACACAATTCAATTTTTTTAATCTTAACTGTTTTAAAATCAATTTTTTCAAAACCAATTATATCAAAACCTAAATAAATCCACTGTCGGTGGCTACTCCTGAGTTGGATTTATCCTCAATCTATAATCTGAAGCATCTCTTTCTGAAGATTACCCTAAAATTTATAAACAGTAAATGGGAATGGCTACCTTTCTCTGTGGAATATGCTTCAACCACCTTCTCACTCTCACTCTCACATGGCGCCAACAACCACTATCTGCTGCTACAATCCCTCTTCCAATTTTCTCGGCACAAATTTGCTTAAACAAAGATACTTGAAAAATTCTTCATTTTCTGATAGCTTTTCTGCTCCAAGATCAATTCTTTGTGGTGGGTTTATTCCAAGGAAGCCTATTTTGGGAAGAGAAAGACTCTGGGTATCAAGCACCATGAATGAATCCATAGGAACTTCTGCTTTCAGGGATGACAGGAGCAATGAAAACATTCAAGTGTTTGAACACGAAGCTTTCATTGATGGGTCAACGGAATTTCGGCCCAAGTTTTTGTCTCCTCAGCTGGAATCAACGCTCAATCGACTGGTGCGTGATATTCTCTTCCAATCATGTTTCTGCCATTACAGTTATGAATTTCCACTCATACTCATACCTAAAATGCATAGACTAACTCAAGTGGAGCAAATACTTGGGAAAAATTTCTTGTTCTTTTATGTTACTTTTCAAAGTCCAAGCTTTCCATTTGACATGGTTCGTGGAAATGCATCCCCAGTTGTTGGATTTGTTGCAAGCAATGAATATCCGTATATTCTCTGATGAATCAATTGCTTATAATTTTCTTATTTTAAAAAAGAAAGGGAAAAAGGAACGAGTGGAAAGCCAAAAGCCTAGTAGCTATAGCCTTAGTTGGCGTTTTGTTTGGTATCAGACATGTTTTTGACATTCCTGAGAAAGTAAGATGGAAATAAATTTCACACATTTGGTATAAGAGAGAAAAAAAATTATTCTCAGACGCAAAAGATATTTAGGAATAAAATTTGTGAAAGAAACTTGAAAACTAGATGTCAGTCCTAGCTTTGAGAACATATCCCACTGAGTTCCTTGCTACTAATACGCCACTGATATGTTTGATTCATATACAGCTTCGCCAGTATTACTCTCAGTTTTCTTTACATGTCCTTTAGATAATGCCCAGGTTATATAAGACTTCTTTTTCTTTCTTGGAGCAAGTTTGAAACTCCTAATCACCTATATGTTGCTATGGGATGTTTCTCCTTTTAAGTGCAATCATTAAATAATTTTATATGCAAATAAATTTTTCCACAAGCACGTCATATAATAAACCTTTTAGACTTATAAGACTGAGTTTAAGATGCTTAGCTTGCTTATATTGTTAAAACTGAAATTACAATAAACTATTTGAGTTCCTGTCTTGAGGAGTGGTCATTGAAAAACGAAGTCAACATTATTGAAGTGGAACGATATGTTTATGAGCTAATGGATTTGGTGCTGTTGTTTACAGAGCAAGTGGATAGTAACTGCCCTCTCTGGTGGTTTCATTCTTTGGCGACATGATGCAGAAGCCTTATGGTTTGCAGCAGGGTCTATTTTGAATGCTTTGCTTTCTGTTCTGCTCAAACATATACTGAACCAGGAACGACCTTCAACCCTGAAATCTGACCCTGGGATGCCATCTTCACATGCACAATCGATATTCTTTACTGTCTTCTTTGTTATTTTGTCAAGTAATTTCTCTTACCTGTTTTTCTTTTCTAATCAATTACTAAGAGAAATGATTTGTATGTCTTAATTCGGTGTTACTTGCATGTCTGTCCCTTATGTATTCTATTCGGTATCCATTGTTAACTATGAAAAAACCGATAATAGATTACGGAAGCACTGGTAGTACATGACTCTGCATTATGTGTTTTCCTTTTTTATTAGATGCTCCTTGTTCTGGAAGCTCCAATGGTTATTGATATCAAAGTTCTGGTGAAGGGCATTGGTTGAAGTGGCAACTTTATAATTGCTGGGATAAACTTAATTATTTGCTGGTGTTTTTGTATTGCTTCATGAAATGAATAATTCCACTATCTTAGTTTCCTTTCAAGTGGTAAGAATTTTTTTAAAAAAAAATTGATTACCACAGCATTCATCTGGAAGATTCAAATGCAAGCAAAAGTTTTTTTCTTTTTATTGGAATTATGTCTTCTCTGTACTTCATTGAAGTGTTGATGTTTTTGGATTTTTTTTGTTCTTTTTAACATTAAATATTTTAAGCATATGGTTTCACTATAAACATATGTTTTCTCTCTTATGATGCTGCAGGTGTAGAATGGCTTGGGCTAAATGTATTCACCATTGCCCTCAGTGGACTGATCTTGGCATCTGGTTCTTATTTTGTGAGTATTTAGCATTTCAATTTTAGGTAGTTGGTAATCGGTGTAGCTTTTATTCCTGGTTCATTGGTACTCCCTCCGGTCAACAATATAAGCAAAAATTTCCAAATTTTTTATCCAAAATATAAGCAAATTTCAACTACTTTCATCTTATTTAATGAAGTTATTCTCAAAATACCCTTCATTTAATACAAATTTTGTTTTCCAATGGCTCATTTTATTCTCAACAAGCTTAATAAATAAGAGGAGGGGTAATTTAGGTAACAAACTTAATTTTTTATTCACAATGACTCTTTTAAATGAGATCAACGAACTACCTTAATATGTGTGTTTTATTCAATTTTTGCTTATAACAGTGACCGGAGGGAGTACCTCAATTTCTGCCGTTTCACTTGTTCCATTATAAGTGGTTGTCTTGATTGCCATCTTCATTACCTGTAGCATTAGGTGCCTGAAGTAAATACCTGATATAATTGTACATGTTATTCAACCAACCCATTCCGTAAGTATTGAGTAACATTCCAGACATACTCATGACATTGAGGCCTGCCTTATGCTACTTGACAACTTGTGTGATGTTTATTTAAAAACATAAAGCTCTGTTCATAAGAATCGTGATTGGCTGTGAAAGCAAAAACTTAGAAATTTTCACAATATTTATTTAACTAAATGTGTATTTTGTCATTCTGTGTTACATTTATGCAGACAGGAAGAGTGACTGAAATCAGACATGAACAATTGAAAAGAACTTTAAGTTTATTTGTATAAGTTATTGATATGAATTAGCACTGTGTCACACATTGTACATGTATACTAGCATCTTGAAATTGTAGAGAGCAATTAACAAAAAGTATTCTGATTTACAATATGGAAAACTGCTTAACTCTAAGCAACTGATGCTGTTTATAAAATCTCCTTGTATTTATGGTCTAGAGCATGCTCCTTGTTTCTGGCACATGGCATGCAAATTTCTGAATGAGTTTACTATCATAGTAGCAAATATTTGTATGCGTCATTGCTCATGCTTATTCTATGTTTCCAGTCATACCTAAGGGTGTCGCAACAACTTCATACAGTGAGCCAAGTGGTTGTTGGAGCTGCTATTGGGTCCATTTTCTCTATCTTGTGGTATTGGCTCTGGAATGCTTTTCTGCTGGATGCATTTATATCCTCTATATGGGTTAGAATCATTGTTGTTTTGGGGTCTGCAGGACTTTGCTTAGGTTTTGTTTTATTTGCAATTCGCTATTGGCTTCAAGATGAATAAACTTCAGCAAGACGTGTTATAACATTGTGCCATTTTTATTAGTGACTAATAGCATCTCATTTTGTTTTTCAACATTGAATTATTACTGATGTCTGGTTTTCGAACGAGTCTTCAACCCCTACTGTGGTACTGATCTTTTATTGTATAGCCCCGTGTCCTCCTTTGCACCTTAATAACCGGTCACCGGTCGGATTATGAAAACGTTGGTTAGTACTATTCAAGAACTAAACAAATGTGTAAAATAACAGACTGTTTAGAGTTGTATGTCTTTGGCAAACAAAGAAGTACTTGCCATTGAAAAACATTACGAGCTGCTTTTGCTCTCTACACAATGAAAACAGAGTTGTACACAAGTAAATAGTTACCCTCCTGGATGGAAAAACATTGTGATTCATCTCTAAGAGAGAAACTGGTTTGCAAAACCTTTAAAGACGTCTTCCAACACAAACAAGATTAACTGCAAGTGGTAGTAGACTTATACAACCAGTGTGGCAAATCCAAATTCAGTTCCCAATACGCCTGCCTCTGTTAGCTCTGGCTCTCTTCCATCGCCATGCATTGGCTACCCTCCCAAAAATCTTTCTAATTAGGTATAATTTGTGTGACTGCTCAGCAATCACATTCGCTGTGGATGAACTTTGGCCAAGCATGATCCCGTAGCCGTCTTGGAAAGACTCCATGCCCTCTGTAAGAAGCTGCCAGAACAGTGCTCCACCTGCTGGCCCTCCTCTTTTAGCAGAAGAGTATATCTTGTAGTACACAGTGTTGAAAAGTTGATCCCTCTGGTATGTGTTGTAACCTGGGTCTTTGAATGATTTTCCAAATTCTGCTACAAGTATAGGCTTCCTTAGGGCATATTGTGCGTCTAGGAAGTGAGCACTGAGCCAGTGGTTCAAGAATGCAAGCTGATTTTGATCATTTGAACTGGATACCCTGTTTATGCAATGACAATATAATATACGTTAACTAAGTGAAAATATCTAGTGAGAAATGCTGGCAACACACTTTTTATTATACTTCTTTCAACACATTCTTTATTATTGAATGAATTTCATGTGGAATCCACTAAATCATGTGGATCCACTCTCTATTAAGTGGATATCGTATGAAATTCATCCAATAACAAAGAATATATCGAAGGAAGTGTGATAAAAATCGTGTTGCTAGCGTTGCTCATATCTAGTTGCATGTCTTGAATGTCATTGATATTTGAGATTAAGAATATGATGAACTATGGTTTAGTTACCATTGGTCAGGATAACAATGAAGTGTTGCAAAATCAATGCCTGGAATGCGATTGTTTGCAATGAAGTCTGTTCCTATATCAAAACCAGGGTTCAGTCTCTTTCTTTGAGGTGTTGATTGTCCATAAAACCCTTCTAGCCCAGCCTCCAATAAGTGATTCCTGTCTATGGACTTCACAAAGGAAGCCATTTCCGTGATCCAAGCCTATAATGGAAAGTTGAGGAGTCAAATAGTCAATTGACTGGCCGTGAAATTAGGTCCGTGATTTGTGGTTTGACTTGACAAGAGATCATATCATAGCAATTTGTCAACATCATATTTTTTTTACCTAACCATTGTTAATAGAACAAAGAACCATATGGAGGGCATACCAGTCTATTAGATAATGGGTCAGATTAAAATGCAGAAGATTTAAGTTTTAGTGTGTAACAGTGTAAATCAGCAAAATCACTTTTTCACCGTAGAAGTTACTGTAACTTTAAGGAAAAACACAACCACCGTACTTCCAAACACATGTTTAGTCTTGTTCCAAACAAAAATCTTTAGTGAAAAAAGTATTTCAGAGTTGGATTTGAATGGAACAATCTATTAGGGGAAAAAAGCTAGAAGCGAAAGTCAAAAGAAGAAAGGAAAAGGAAAAGGGCTGGTTGAAGGGGAACAAAAAAAGTGAAGATATTTGACCTGAATAGTCCTCCCCGAAGGATCTGATGTGCACCTAGGCTCATTTATAAGCTCCCATGCCATGATTGTCGGGTCATCTCTGTAATGAATACCAGTAAAACTATTGTATCTGTTAAGGACAGTCTGTAGAAGAAGAAAATAAATCAGAACTTGAAATATAAAAGTAAAACAAATGTAAGAAATACATATATTATACAATTATCATTTATCAACAAAACATATGTAAAAACTAATTATAACAAGAGATTTAGTTGCATGTTGCACTCAAACCTCCGTTTGAGTGAAATCAACAAATTGTTGTGCCTTGAAAAGTGTGTTTTTCTTTCAAACATAATTCCAAACATACCTTAATCCTTTCTTATGCAAGAGATTGTGGAAGGAACGAAAACTAGGAGACAAAAGGTACTACAAGATCTTGCCAAGTGAAAGAAAGCAAATTTCATTACCAAAGATCTTGATCACATTTTATCATCTGCATATACAATTTTAACAAGCAAGACAACATAAATTTTACAAACCTTGACATGGTTTATGTAGTAACCCTTAACAACAGGACTCCTGAAGAAATCATCATCTGATGTCAGGTACTGTCCCTTACTTCTAGCCCAGTTCACATACTGCTTCTTCCCCCCAAAGCTGTCATAATTGTTCACCAAGCTCAGTATGAGCTTAATCCCATACTTCCTTGCCTCAGATATAACAAAATCTAACCCCTTAAAACCAACAAATAGAGAGAAGATTAGAAAAATTCATTTAACATGCAAATAATATATTTAAAGGGGAAAATTCTCAACTTTTTTTGGTCTTGAGTCTTGTGAAGGATACCTTAAACATTTGCTCATTATAGAAGCCAGGAGAATATTGTAAGGGTCTGTAACCACCATCACTGAATGCCCAAGTTCTAGCAACAGTAAGGCCATGGCTTGTTGCTTCATGGAAGGCAGCAGAAACCTTGAATCTCTGAGATGGGTCAGAAGCTGTATACATAAGCCAGTAGGCATTGAAGCCATTTGCATAGAAAGGGTTCCCATTCAATAGGAAGTGGATCCCTCTTGTTCTGACAAAACCATCCCCAGCTTCCACACTCACATGGAAACACTCCTGATGGACCAAAATGGACAAAAGAAGAACAAAAGCTAAATGCTTCATTTCTGGTTCAATCTCTTACACTCTCTGCTAGTCACACTGACACTCTCAATGTATATGGAGACTTCTCTTCTGTTTATATGCTTAGTATAGAGATAAGAAAAAAGGCAAAAAGTGTGGCTCTTTAGCAGTTGCTAGACCCCATGAAAAGTGAAATAGAAGTTTGTCTTTTTACATTGGTGCAAATAGGTTAGCAAAAAAAGAAAATATCATGAAATATATAATTATTCGTTATATAGTTGCTAACAAAATTTATTCCTTACCAACTTTTACGTTTGAAAATGATTTTTTATCTTTTGTATTAAACAAGAAAAACTTTTAGTCCCAATTTATTTTTTCCGAAAATATCAAATTAAATATGTTTGAAATATTATTGAAGTCACCAACACGTGGTTAATTTGAGTGGTAATAAGCTTGAGTTTCTTAAATAAGGGATCAGGTGTTCGATGATCCCTAACTCTTGCAACTGTGAGCGGAAGGTACCTTAAAAAATACTAAAGTCTTTAATGTGTGAAAGCCGGGTAGAAAAACGACCCATGCAGCATTCTCCTTATCATTACCACTGAGTACCGACACATAAATGGTATAATTGTGAAATGCAGGTAAACCAACTGCTACACTTTTTAAATGTGGGTTTATGAAAGAGAATAGTGATATTAACTTTTGCTATGGAAAATGACTAAACGAGAAATGGGAAGAACGATTTCTTTTTAAAAGTACTGCTCAGTTGGGCTAACTTTTATGCAATTATTTTTAGTGTATTTAACATTTGAAAAAGTAAAATATTTGATTTTGAATGAAAATTAGTTTTTCTTGATTTCTTAAGCAGTGTCATAAGGACACTCGTTAGTATGATCCATTATCTTATTATTACAAGAACAATTATTTAAATAAAAATAATTTTTATCAAAACATGACTCTAAATTTTATTTTTTTAAAATACATCTAAATCAAATTGAATTAATTCTTTATTTTCCCCTTGTTCTTCTTCTTTGTCTTTATTATTATTATTATTATTATTATTATTATTAAACAACGTTCATGAAGTGTAAATAAGAGTGATGCTTGTTCAATTAATTGGTTGGAGTGCGACCGACAGTAACACAATCTGCCCATTGAATCGGAAAGATATGGATTGCATGTGCATGTGTGGTTGAATAGGCATGGGACTACAATCCAAACTTCCAGAGCCACTAAAAAACGGTTACCTTAAAAAAATAAAAAAATCGGAGCCCTTGCCAGGCTTAGGTTTATCTGCAAGTTTATGATCAACATACATAAAATATTTTCATGCGCAAGTTACAATAGGAAACAATAGAAAACAGGTTTAGAAGAAAATCCCAAAAAATGACTATCTCGTAAGCATTTGACCCATGCTTTATAGCAGCATCTGCCCTTTTACTACTGTCCTTCTCTTCAGGTCCACCACTACTTATTTCGCGACCTGCCCCAACCATTTTCATTGCATTGCCGCTATATTTGAGATTATAATAATGTCCACTGTCCCAATATTAAGTTGCTTAAATAGCTACTCTTGTGAATAAATAGAAACATTAATTGCCCATATACTTAATCGTTTTTGTTCAATATTCTAACATGTTGGTGAGGGAACAAAATTTGATGCCTCTCAGTACGTGCAGTAATCACGGTGGATGATAGATTGTGGTGGGGATAAGGAGACGCGTGTGTGAACATAGCCACGTTTCATAGTGAGTAGTGTTTGTGAAGGAATTCTCCAAGATCGGTGCAACTAAATCTGCAGCATATCTAATACTGTAGCACACTTTACGAAAACATCTCATGCTCTTGTCTACCTCCTCGGGCAAACCAATTAGATGCTCTTCAATCTTCATTCATTGTGCAACTGCAACACACGAGTAGCCTTTTTAATTAAAATATTTAAAATGTAAAATCACAAAAGGAAAAGACAGAATATTATTCCTAACTTGATTTTATTGTTATTTTTTATATTGTTTTAAGAGATAAGTACACAGTTCCACCTTATGAGACCTGGTTGAGCGGCCTTTGGTAAAGTTCTTCTGGTTACCTCAGCATTGGGGATGGGGAGAAGGGAGAAAGGAAAACGGGGAGAGAAAAGATGAAAAAAAATATATATATTTGGAATAGGAATGAATTTTATATCCTCCGCTTTTCACGCGTCTGTTTGGTTATGATTTGAAAAAATTATTGCAAGTTCGATACAAACTGATCAGATTACAGCCTTTATTAGGGACCTACACCTTTTAATTTTAGAAAAAATAAAACTCACCGTTTTTTTTAAATAAAACAACTTTAAATTAAGGACGTATTAGTAAAATATCTGTACACATTTTAGATTCCAAATTAAGAATTTATAGAAGAAAAGAGGTGCATAGTTTTATTTAAGTTTTACTACTGAGTTGTCCTGAATTATTTTATAATTTTTAAATAAATCCCTAAAATTTTTTAAAAAAATGGGTCCTGGAGTAAATATTTTCCAATTGGATCTCTAAAATTATATAAAATTTTCAATTGGATCCCTGAAATAGGGTTCTGTGAAGAGGTCATTAAGCTTACTGATATTGAACGTAACCTAGAATTTTGGTTAACCAAATTTTTATTTTGGATTGCAAGAAACCAAAATGTTGAACCAAGATACCAAAACGTGACATCGGTCGATTCTCCCTCATCTAAACAAACAGTTCCTTCCCCCAATTTTTATTTCGCAGCTACATATCCCCTCGAAATAGCTCCATCCAATATAGTTTTCCCACTTGCAACTTACTACATCTCACTTTGTCTTGTTACATCTTTCTGTGACAATATCTCAAGATTCATCATCCACCCAAACCGCTCATAGATGAATGATATGGATGTCCAACTTGGATGAAATCAGTAATATTCCGACAAATTCGTCGGGTCACTAACGATTTTTCTACTTTAGAGACCCGATTGAAAATTTTATATAAGTTCAGGGACCCAATTAAAAAAATTAGTTTAGAAACCTATTTCAAAATTTTCAAATAGATCATGAACCAACTCAATAGTTAAACCTTTTATCTATTATCATAAAATTCTAAATATTATTTTTCAATAATGATCATGGAATAATATTTAGTTTTTGTGAATTTAATAATTAAATAAAAATAAAACGATATATTCATATATAACTTCAACTTTATTCTTTGTAATCAATGCCTAATCAGCTGGGCTGAGTAATAGCTTCCAACCTACGAAAAATGAACATTGATGTTCATTTGTGCTACACTACGCTTGAAGCCCAAGATTAATAATGAAACCAATAATTTGCAGGATCATATATACGCAGAATTGGTATGGTGTACCTCAGAGTCTCAAACAATAAACAAAGTCAACAAACAACTATATCATTTTTAACTTTCCATGTGCAACCCTCAACTCATATTCCCACAACCACCCCACACCCATGAATACAGCCAAACCTCCAGTTATTATGACTATTGTAATATTTGAGCCACTGCACTGACACGATGCACCCAGGAACAGAGAGCTCCCCCAAAGATTGCCTACCCACGCACTAACTATCGCACAGAAACAATACCAAAGCATAATAGCTTCAGCCATGCTTTCAAGGGGACTTAGAGCATAATAGTTTAAAAATTTAGAACGACGAAGATATCCTTAAAAGCTTTTAAATTATAAACACCTAGTTAAAAGTTCGATAAAACTACAATGATCAACAAGATAATTTTAACCATTGTTGATTATCTACGGTTTATCCATAGTTTTTGAAGACATCTAGATAGCACACAACCAAATATATAATTTGTCCATAGTTTACAAAGGCACTCAACAAATTACAAATGATTAAAATCAAAATTTCTCCATCATAAAAAGACAAATAAGAAACCTTTTTCCGGTTCATGGTTCTGGAAAAGCCAAAACTACGATTGACTACAACAGCAGAACCATAGTCGGGAGGGTTTTCACATCAACAATGCTTTCTCAAACGCTAACGTAAACAAGAACCCCATGCACCTGTGACATAGTTATACCTACGGTGTCAGCGAATTACTATAATCTGTCTTCTTGTTCATCAACAAACAATCAACAGAGACATTGCACAAACAACCAGAAGTCAACTAGGGCAACCATCATTGGTCAACCAGATTCTATTAAGTATAGCAAACAAGTACCCAGAAGTCAATCAAATTCTCTTTCGCTGTGCCATAATGTTCAGAGGAACGACCTTAAAGAATCTATTATGGATGCTCTGTACTCAGAATTTCTAAATGACTGCTGGCAGGAATGCATAAGAAGCTACGGGATATTTTTTCAACAATGCAAATTGAAACACTTCACTAAAAACCTGCCTACATTTCCCCTGAAAGGCACAAATTGCAGTTGATCAAGAGATAGGTTGACTACTTAGTGGCATCACTGGCATGTAACACTTTTATTTTCATCTCCTCACATAACATGGCATTCCAGTTAGTGTTGGTGTATTACTTGGCTGCATCATCATGTTCCGGAACCAGATCGTGGTCTTCGGGGGATGACCCTTTACCCATCGGGAGATAAGACCATGCTATTGCTGTAGTACCAAGTACAATTGCAGTAGTAATAGATCCCCAAATCCATCTCTGCCTCCTACTTGTCCTTTGCCTCTCACGCCTTGCCATCTCTAGACAACACAGCAAACAACATAAATAAGATTGTGTTTAGGCTGAAAAGAAGGTATCCATGCCAACAATCAAGCAAACAATTAGCCATGGATGGAAAAATTTCCCTGCATTTGGGTTGGGCATCCCTGTCGGGACTGTTCCATTTGAGAACCCAAATTTGGGGAGTATTCCCTAGTGAAGACGAGGATAGGGACAAAATCCCTATGAGACTGAGGCAGATGCAAGAACAGGGATCGTATCTCCGGCAGTCCTGCTCCATAGGGTCCTCAGAAATCGCTAAAATATCCTTAATGATTATATCATCATACACACACACCCTTCATTCCTTTATTCTATTTTATTAAGGCAAATACCAGTGACCTAGGGCTATCTATCTATCTATATTTCTAATATTTTTTTTTCTGATATTCTTAATAATTTCAACGGGGATGGGGAGGGCCTCCTGCCATCCCTACATTTCCCTGGATGCAGGTAAATAGCAAAATATTCTTGTGTGTTCTTGTGCAAACAGAATATCATCGCCAGCAAAGGATCCTAGGCAGAACTCATCACATACCCATTAGGGAAATTCTACTATCCTTTGGACAATTGACCCACTAAAAAAAAATTGTTTCTCTAACTAGCAACTGAGGTTTTTCTTCCCAATGCAACAAACACCATGGACAAAAAATACCTTCCAAAAGACATCATATCAAGCCAGGATGAATTTGCCCCAATGCAGCAAGTAAACAACCATTACTCCACAAATGTGTTATTCCATACACCTAATCTTTTTGGTAAAAGATTCCATCCACTTAATATTCAGAAGGTATTAACTATGGAAGCAAAAATCCTTAGGAAATCAATTACAAGTTGAAGCTTCAAAGAAACTTCAGAAGGATAAAGAATTTGTACAAAGGACTCAAGCAGGCAAGCTACTTTCTTTCAGTGCATCCCTTGCAAATTGCAATAATGACACACATCAAGCATCATGTGTAGTATTACCAGGTAGAAATGCAGCACAACTAAAAAATAGGGATTAACGACTGAATTCTATTATGGCAATGACACTCCATAAAACATAAAGCTATGACAGTTTCTTCCCTATAAAGCTATAAACACTCCATAAAAAATAAAGCTCACACTACCTCGGTATCCAATTAATCAACAATGCAAAATAATGACAGTTTTTTCCGTATCATTCCAATGATTCTTTTTTTCTTTAATTTTTGGGGTGGGACCATCCCTCTCCTTCTCTAACTGTTTTCTCTTTCTCCTTTTCTCTGTTGTTACCTCTCTTTCTTCTCCCATACACTTGTAGGCCCACAACTAACACAGCAGATCTATGTCCATTTGCCCCCTTTCTATTCCTTCTGCTGACTGCTGTAGACTTGGGTTATTATGGGCCTATCACAAGCCAAACTAACACTAGCTACATAGATATATACAATTAAATGTAGAATTTTTTTTATTAAAACAGTTAAGACCTAAGAAATGGCATATAAGTCTCACCTACTGCTTCCTGGTTCCTCTGAGACATCTCTCTGTTCATGGTCTCATAACAGTGGAGACGTTCCAAGAGTCGAGCAATCTCGAAGTTCTTTGACTCTAGTTGAGCTTCCATCTCCATCTCCACCTCAGCCCTGACAATTCCTCTTCCAATGGTATTTGATATGAACCTACCAACATGAACTTGTTGATATAGATCTTCCACAGGATCAGAGTTTGGTTGCTCACCCTCGGCAAGAGTAGTAAGATCTGCAGGTAAAACAATTCCTGCAAGATATAACCCTTGCCTAATGCTCTCCCATCTCCTTCTCATGTTGCTAAGGGATTCTTCAACTTGCTTTCGTTTCTCTATCTCCATCAGTAGACTCAACCTCATTTCACGCAATTCAGCTTCAACATCGTACCTAGAATTTTGAGTCCCACCTTCAGAAGATAGTTCTACAGGCATAAAAGAGCCAAGTAAGCTAACATGAAATATTTCTACGAACTTCTTTACAAGAGTGCAAACACATGCAATAAGATCGATACAGGATATCCATGGAAAAATCAGAATATTCCTTTAATCACGGCATTAAGCCGCATAAGTAATGACATTGAGAGAAAAGAAAGTAGGAAAAATAAGCATGCCTATGATTGTCCATGTGAACACATGCTCCATTGTGACAGAAATAATTAGCATTAAATCTAACCCAATTTACCTTCCCAAGCGTCATAAAACTCCCCACCAGGACTGCTGAATTTCACAGACAGTTCTGTCCCTGGATTCTCTTCCCCATCTGTGTTACTTGTGAAACTCATCGATTCTTGTGGATCAAAGAAGTCTTCAATCTCTCTATCTCTTTCCGAATTCAATGCTAAGTCTTCGATCTCTCTATCTCTTTCCGAATTCAATGCCAGGACATTTTCCATGTGTAAACCATTTGTCAAGCTGCCACTTCCAGTTTCCCAGTGTCCATTCCCGAGATCACCGTCATTACTGCTATCAAGTTCACCACCATTGACACCATTCATATGCTCGTCTTTTACAGGCTCAGGGTTTGTAATCATGACTTGGAGATCATCAGCTGCAACCACAGTATCTAAGCTCTTACCCTTGACCTTTCCATCATGAAGAGCGGTCTGCTCAGACAACACATTGGGCTCGGAAGCACTCTTGAGGAGGCGTGGGCCACGTCGTTTGTGGTTGATGATGTATGGCGAAGGAGCGAACGACGAGGGCGAACCTGGAAGTGGCGTCACCTCAGGAGTGGTATAAAGTGCTGGTTTCAATTTAGAACGAGGAGGAAGCTTATTGTTTGTGGTTGGCACACTAGTAGTCCTCTCCAGCTTCTGTGAGTTGGGGACAGGCATTGAAATTGGAACGGATTTATCAACAGACTTGGAAGCTCCAGGCTCTAACAATCTATCCAATGCTATGGCAGTAAAGGTCGGCATGGCTGTAAGAAAGTCATAAAGTGATACAAATTGTGAATACTTCAAGCTTCAATAAAGTTTCCCAATTAAGTAAACACCCTTTAGTTATCTATCCATATCCCTAATGCAACAGCTACAGCAAATTCATGATTGAATATAATCTAAGTAATTGAAATTCATTTGTTTTGTTCCATCCCAACCGCCACCATAAGTAGAGAAATTCTCAAATTCACATTCAAATTCACGTGAAGAAATATCACAAAATGTGAAATCCCTAAATAATCGAATTTGATGCATAGTTCCTAGAGGTAGGAAATTAGTTTTTTTTTGTCGTTTTGTGCTCTATTCGCTCCTTCCTTCAACATATTAAAAACATAGCATATAACACAACGATATTCACATAATAATTTGCACTAGGTTAAAATTTTCTAGCTTCGTTTCAAAGGAAACGTTAGGAAATAGAGGTAATAATGAAATAAAAAAGCAGAAACCATCTCGTTCAAAATCAAAACCGCTACGTACCCTCCAACGGGGAAAAATGTCTCGTGAAACGGAATCGAAGCTAGTAAAAACAATATTATGAAAAAATAATCAAATAGAAAACTGTAAAAACGTGAGAGGAAAAAGGGGAAATAGTATTACCAGGCAGAAGGAAGAAGAAACGAAGACGTGAAAGTGAAAGCGAAAGAGAAAAAAGCTAAGCGGTAAGGAGAGTGAGGAAGGAAGCTGAAGCAGAAAACGGAGGCGTACGATAGTCCATGTTTGTTAATGTTCGCCACTGCTCTGTTCTGTTCTCTGCGTTTATTTAACACCCAACATATTACCTCCTTCCCAAGACTCTATTCCATAATAATTTTTTATTTATTTTTATTGTTTGTCTTGTTGCAATGACCGCCTCTCGCTCTTTTTGTTTCTGAGTGTTGGACTTTGGAATGGTTCTCTCTCTCTCTTTCTAGAATTTGTTGGTACTACTTTCTTTCTTTTCTCCCAAGTTGTTTGGTGTTCTTGGGGACCTTATTCTCTATCACTCTTTCTCTCTATTCTTAGCTGACCTCATTCTCTTTTTGGGTTCTGTGGACCCTCCTCCTTCCTGGGCCAGCCCATTTGAGTTTTCAAGAATTATGTCTAAAGTACCCTCGCTCGGGTGATTCCGTCCGAAAGAGCACCAAGAAGTAAGAACGGGTTTCCGAGAAGGTTATTATTGACTTTTGCACTTGTTCAATTTGGAGAATGTACGACACCGTTTGTTGAATATGAATAAAATCAATAAATATCTGGCATGAGACCGGTTGAATCGGATTCGGCTTTATGTCACGAGGAAGACAAAAGAACAAATCAACAAAGGACCGCCTCTTCTTCTTCTTTACCAAAGCCAAGTCGTGTTCTAGAATCTGAAATTTTGAATGTCAGAGACTGAGATTTGTTGGAAGTGGGCTTCGAAAGAAGGTGATCATTTTTTAGAAATTATATATAAAAATATAAAATAATTTATCAAATTAATTTATTTTTAAATAATTTTTTTTTTTTTTGTTAACTAGTAAAGTCAGTTTGACTGACGCAATTGACTTATTGACCTGTCACGTGATAGGTCCTGATTGGTCCGAAAATCTGAAAAAAATAAAAAAATTTACAAAACGAAAAAAGAAAGGAAAATCAAGTCAGCGTCATGTGGCGAACTCGGGTGGAGAGATGCCAGTTTGACTGGAGTCATTGACCTGACACGTGGAAGGTCCTGATTGGTCTGTGGGTTTTTTCTGCAAAAAATTTTTAAAAAAGGTTTTTGGGTTACAAAAATTTAGATTATTAATTAATTAATATAATTCTATTAATAAATTTTATCATTATATAATTATAATAAATAATAACACTATTAATATAATTAATTAATACCTATTAAATTTTATCATTATATAATTATACTAATTAATAATAACATACTAATTTTTAAATATAATTATACCAATTAAAAGGTTTTTGGGGTTAAAAAAAATTAAGTAAAAGAAAATTATGTTACTAATATTAATTAATACTAATATAATTCTATTAATATATATTAATATTAATATTATTAATACATAATTATCAATATTATAAATACATATTAATATTATCAATACATAATTATCAATATTATTAATACATAATTATGTTATTAAAACAATTGAGTGACCAAACTGAATATTTTTAAACATCACTGAGGAATTTTTAAATATAATTATACCAATTAATAATATTATTAATATAATTAATAATTAACTAATATAAAGTTATTTGTATAATTTAATAATATTTGTTTAGAAGTTAGTTTTACAGGAGTAAAATTTAATAATATAAAGTTAATTATTAATTATATTGATAATATTATTAATTATATTAATAATATTATTAATTAGTATAATTATATAATGATAAAATTTATTAGTAGAATTATATTAATTAATTAATTTTTTTAACCCAAAAATACTTTTTTTTAAAAAAATTCACAATAGAATTGTATTAATTAATTCATAGAATTATATTAGTATTTATTTAATTTTTTTAAACATCAATGAGGAATTTTTAAAATCAATTTTCCCTTTATTAGTAATTATAACTCTTTTTTTTATACTAAATTAACTAACTTCCTTAATAAGTGTGAAATTGGTTATTTTTTTATAATTAAATCTGGAGGTAGTAGTTACTGATATTAATTATATAATGATAATATTGATAATTATAAAATTAGTATTTAGTAATATAATTATATTAATTATATAATTAATGATAACATTTAATAATATAATTATGCATTAAGTAGGTTAGTTTGATAAATTGTTTCAAAAGTAAGTTATTTTGTATATAGTTTCTAAAAGTGGATCAATTTGGTCAATTACCCGTAGAAAGTGGGATTCCAACATAAACCGAGAAAATTTTTAGGTAAACATGTCACTCTTGTTAGACTCAATGACCGAGAGATTTTGATATATGACAAATACAACTTAATGTGTATGCAAGTGTTTAGTGTCAAATTGTAAAGACAGGTATTAAGCAATGTTCAACAAGTTCAGTGAGCAATCAAAGGAGAATATTCAAGGAAGAACTTGGAGGAATCAAAGAGCAAAAACGAAGATCAAGGAATCATCAAGATAAGAGCTCAAACGAAGAAATTAGTGTTAAGTCTTAGATGATTTGTAAGAGATGAAATCTCTCATTCACAAATAGCTCAATTAAGAAAGATGCGTGAAGAAAATCAATTTTCATAACCTGCATTAAAAGGAATAATATAAGCGCTCGTTCAACACTGGAATAATATAAGCACTCGTCCAACACTGGGAATAATAGAAGCGCTCGTCCAACACTGGTAAAAGCTGGCGTCCGATGAAGTGATAAAGGCTGACATCTACTAAATTGACAGAAGCTCACGTCTACTAAGGTGACAGAAGCTCACGTCTACTAAAGTGACAGAAGCTCACGTCTACTAAAATGACAGAAGTGCACGTCTACTAAAGTGATACAAGTGCTCGTCTACTAAAGTAATACAAGCGCTCGTCTACTAGTTGGAGCGCGTCCAATTACTTTGTGTTAGTACTCCCGTCTGCTGACGTGACAAATGGACCCGGATATTTTTTTTAAGATGGACGTGGTTATTTTTTTAAGATGGACGCAGTTATTTTTCAAGATGGACGCGGTCATTTTTCCAAATGGACTCGTTATTTTATGGACGCGAATTGTATAAGACAGAATCTTATCTCAAGAACGAGAATCAAGAAAACAGATTCTGTTAAATCAGATCCAAATCTGTTTTGATTGATCCCAACAAATTTAACTTGTTTTCTATATAAAGAGGGATCAAATGAACATTTTAAGAAGAATCATAACGAAGAACAACAGAATTATAACGATACACATATCATACATCATCTTCATTGAGCTTACTGTGAAAAGAGCGTTTCAATACTCAAAGTGCTTCAATTTGTTTATCTGACTATTGAGAGTTATGAATCAACTTTTTTTTTTCCATTTCGATTGTAAAGAGAGAAGGAGTCTTTCTGAGTGATTAGGGTGAGATATCCCTAAGGTTGAACATGGAGGATCTTCACAAGAGTGTGGTATCTCGAGGTGAAGGAGTGCTCTGTGGTGTAAAGGTTTTTCAAGCTACCTGACAAAGCTTGTGTGTTAGTGTGTGAAATCCCACAGGGGGAGTGGGGACTGGTTTAGGTCACAGTGGTGGTGACTGAACCAGGATAAATCTGGTTGTGTGGTATCTCTAAACTCAAACTCCTTACTTTCTGCTTATGATTCAAGAACCTGCAACTTTGATATTTAAAGTTCAAATATAATTTCTGTTATTGATCTGTATAAACTGCATATTGTTGTTACTGAGTTATTGAGCCTGAACCTATTCGTTATTAATTTTTCTTATCCTCATCACCCTTTATTCAAGATTTTGTAAAAACCCTTCATCGATTTTATAAAAGATCCTGAGGCCACAAATCCTCAACTCTGATTTGAAAAACTTCGTGAAAAAGTTCTAAGAGGGAAATAATTTTTTGAAAACTCAATTCACCCCCCTCTTGAGTCGTTGAAGCCAAAACAACAACTCTGTATTGAATCCATTTATTTTATTTAAAATAATTTCAATGTTTATCATATACTCCATGATAAATGAAAATTGGACACATGATTTGAACACATTGTATAGACACCGTAGAACCTATGAGTATTTTAGGAGTGATAGAACACATTATGAGAGAGGAGAAAACAATAAATAAGTTAGGATAAATACTTTTATATGATGTTGGACATCATTTTTGTGTCCAAATATCATTACTCATTTATTTGTCGCAAACTTAAGTTTGTCCAACTCATTTAATTTCTTCTTTCACATTGAGTTCGTGTTTGGGAAAGGTTGAAAAAAAAGAGAATTATGGTGATAAATTATTTTTGTATAACCGATTATTGTGATAATCGATTATAATTAGAATCTATTTTTGTTGGGTATGTTTACTCAAAATTTTAGGATAATCTATTTAGTTTGGGTGATGTAAAAAAACACTTTTATATAGTAAATTACGAAAAATAGTATGAAGTTATTTATTTATATTAATAATATTTACTTTTAATTTTTTTTTACATTATAACTTGTTTATTTTCAAAAAAAAATCTCATATAAAAAAATTGAATAAAACTTATAACATTTTTTTATGACCGGAAAACATGTTAAAATCTACTATTTTACAACAGTTAAATAAAAACAATATATAATCTAAAAACAATATATATGTGAGTGGGAGTGGGGGAGGGGGAGGGGGAGGGGGAGGGGGGAAGAATATCATATGAGAATTATTATTTATTGTAAAAAATGAGAACTATTAATTAGAGCCACTAGATCACAATTAAAAATAATGAACGGACTATATTAAAACATTATGTTAATAATTCACATGATGCCCTCCATCCCATGCTATGTGATCAAAATGGGTTTCTTTTAGAAACTATTTACCAATTCAGGGTTATTCTGAAACTATTTACCAATGGGCTGTCCTTTTGGACACGTGGCATATTTTATTTTTTTTCACTCTGACGGGTCGAAGGCGCCAGTCAGACTGGCGCCTTCAAAGACGCTAGTCAGACTTGCGCCTTCCAGGATCAAAGGCACCAGTCAGACTGGCGCCTACCTTTATTAAAAAAAAGACAATTAATAGCAATAACAAGAGGCATAAAAAAATAATAGCAATAACAATTTACACCAATAAATATTCATCAATTATTACAGCGGTAAAAAAAATTTACCTTGTAAGAATTAAAAGAAAATTACCTGTAATTTTAAAGGAACACTGCTACAATTTTAAATAGATAATTTATCATTAATGTCATCGTTACTCCCTATACTTATAGTATAATTTTTTCTGTAGCAGTGTTCCTTTAAAATTGCCGATAACTTTATTTTAATTCTTACAAGGTAAAATTTTGTTTTACTACTGTAATAATTGATGAATATTTATTGGTGTAAATTGTTATTGTTATTATTATTATTTTTTTATACTTCTTGTCATATTATTTGCTACTTGTTATTAGGGGATTTTTTTATTGTCTCTTGTTGTTTTAAATAGATATTTTATCATTAATGTCATCGTTACTCCCTATACTTGTAGTATAATTTTTTTGTAACAGTGTTCCTTTTAAATTGCAGGTAACTTTCTTTTAATTCTTACAAGGTAAATTTTTTTTTACTATTGTAATAATTGATGAATATTTATTGGTGTAAATTGTTATTGCTATTATTTTTTTAAGCCTCTTGTGATATTATTTGCTACTTATTATTAGGGGATTTTTTTATTGTCTCTTGTTGTTTTAAATAGATACTTTATCATCAATGTCATCGTCACTCCCTATACTTATAGTATAATTTTTTTTGTAGCAATATTCCTTTTAAATTGTAGGTAACTTTCTTTTAATTATTACAAGTTTTTTTACTACTATAATAATTCATGAATATTCATTGGTGTAAATTGTTATTACTATTATTTTTTTATGCCTATTGTGATATTATTTACTACTTGTTATTAGGGTATTTTTTAATTTTCTCATGTTATTTTAAATAGTTACTTTATCATTAATGTCATCGTTACTCCCTATACTTATAGTATAATTTTTTTGTAACAATGTTCCTTTATAATTGATGGTAACTTTATTTTAATTCTTACAAGGTAAAATTTTGTTTTACTACTGTAATAATTGATGAATATTTATTGGTGTAAATTGTTATTGCTATTATTTTTTTATGTATCTCGTTATTGTTATTAATTATTTTTTTTTAATAATAGTAGACGTCAATCTGACCGATGTCTTTGACCCTGGAAGGTGTCAGACGTCTTTAAAGACGCCAATCTGACAGACTCATTTGACCCATGAAAGTGAAAAAAAAAAATAAAACATATCACTGTACAAAAGAACCCCATTACTAAGTACTTTCATAATAATCCTAAATAAATATTTTCTAAAACCAACCATTTTGGTAAAAAAAAAAAAAAAAAAAAAGCCTCCATCCCAAGCGCCCTCCCTTTCAGTCCAGAACATCCAGAACGATGTTGCCAAGTGCCTGCCTGAGTAGCACCGTCGTCCGCAGCACATTTCGGTCTGCCACCACCACCCAGTCGGCCAGTAACACCGCCTCCAGCTTCCATTTTCTCTCCCTCAGGCCGTTCTTTCTTTCTCTCTAGTCTCCCTTAACAATATCGTCGTCACCACCGTCACGGGCCACCACCAACCCGTGCCACCACCGTCCCACTCAGTAGCACCACCACCAATCGACCCGTTGCCACCGCTTCGGCACCACCGCCCCCTCCTCCTTCCCAATTCTCAGTCTCTCACATCGCTTTTTGTTCCTCTCCCTGAACCAGTTCGTCTCCCCAATCTCACTCTCGTCCTTATCATTTTTTTCACCACCGACAACGGGTGGAGTGAACGAATCGTGCATCGAGGCGGAGGACGACTGTGGCACTGTGCACGGTGTAGCAGAGGAGGTGTGCAGCGCTGTGGACTGGTTGTCGTGGTCTCGTGGAGCTACTGGGACACCGTTTCTCTGGTGGAGGGACGGCGGTTTGTGGCGGTTGCCGTTTAATTTGGGTTCAGGAATGAGGCGGAGGATGGAAGTTCCGGAGTAACGTTTGTTTGTGGGGTGACACTGGAAGAGACAGGCGTGTGGGTATTGGTTTTCTGGTGTTTGGGTTGGTATTTGTTTCAAAAGGAGGTGGCTGCAAATATATGAAGGAAGAATAAGCCATATGTGCAGGCTGCAGCAACTGATGGGTGATTGATTGCAGGGGTGAAAGGTGGCAGGGAGGAGGGAAAAAGGAGGTCACGTGCCATCTAATATTACGAGTAAATAGCCAAAATGGTCCCTGAAACTGTGAGATCGTGTCAATTTGGTCCCTCAAATTAACGAAATTTCAAAAAGGTCCCTAAAACTGTCAAACGTTGATCAAGTTAGTCCCTCCGTTAGGCAGGGTTACTTGACGCCGTTAACGGCGCTTACGTGGCACGTTAAGTGATCATGTGGCTTGACGGCTGTACCACAGTTTTGGGGACTAATCTGACACTAAATTTCGGAGACTAAAATGATTCAGGGACCAAATTGATACTCTTTTTTTTTCTTCTAAAAACCTATCGTTCATCTTCTTCTTCCTTCGGTTGTCTCCCGTTTGCCTCTCTACTCTCTCAAAGAGAGCAAGGTTGTAATCATCCTCCTTAGTGAAATGGACTAAGAAAAAGCCATCAGCCATATCAACGATCTTAACTGGGCCATATCTTGCCCATTTTCTTTTAATGAAAGCTTCAAAAGATTTGAAACTTATCTTCTTCCCCAGAAGGTTAACAACCAGAGTTTTGCCCATGGTTGTGACCAAGTTTGCCATTCCTCGTCACTTAGAGGGATTTCTAAGCCAGTGCTAGAAGGATCTCCCAGTGAGGTTTCTGGGCTAGGGGATATTGTTTCATTCTTTTCCTTCACAGCAGGAGAAATAAGTTTCTCAAAAACTTCATCGCCAAAAAGGTTGAGGAGTTTCTCCTTGTAGGAAGGAGGTTTACTAGGGGTATCAGAGGAAGGTGAAAAGTCGCCTTCCGTCTCGCCAGTTCCCCCCTCCCAATATCTCACTTTCTTCTTGCTTCGCTTGAAGAGGTCTTCCTCTTCACTGCTAATGTCCTTGGCAGCAGAGGGAGAAGCAAAAGCCCTAGCAGAGCTTTTGGGGGAAGACATCTATACTATTTTATTCATCTCTTTAATCACCCAAAAATAACTCTATTCCTCAGTTTTATGCGTCACTTTCAAACACCCAAAAGAAGAAAAAAACTTTTTCTTTCCTCACTGAGAGAGACAGCCGAAGGAAGAATACAGACGAAGGAAGAAGAAGATCAACGATAGGTTTTTAGAAAAAAAATTGAGTGTCAATTTGGTCCCTGATCATTTTAGTCCCTGAAATTGAGTGTCAGATTGGTCCCCAAAACTGTGGTACAACTGTCAAGCCACATGGTCACTTAACGTGCCACGTAAGCGCCGTTAACGGCGTCAAGTAACCCTGCCTAACGGAGGGACTAACTTGATCAACGTTTGACAGTTTCAGGGACCTTTTTGAAATTTCGTTAATTTGAGGGACGAAATTGACACGATCTCACAGTTTCAGGGACCATTTTGGCTATTTACTCCTAATATTACTATATAATCTAAGCCGTTAATATTTTTAATTGTGATCCAACTACCACTGTTAATACTTCTCATTTGTCACAATAGACATCAATTCTCACATGATACATTCTCTATCTTCATTTGAATAATATAGAGGAAGCAATATATATGTCACAATAGACATCAATTCTCACATGATACATTCTCTATCTTCATTTGAATAATATAAAGGAAGCAGTATATAAGGGATGAGAACGGCTTTTTGATCAAATTGGGTTCTTTTTAGAAACTATTTATCAGTTTAGGGTTATTCTAAAACTATTTATCAATGGGGGGTCCTTTTGGACACGTGGCATATTTTAATTTTTTTTCACTCTGACGGGTCAAAGACACCAGTCAGACTGACGCCTTCAAAGGTGTAACACCCTCCCCTTAGGGCATTACTGTGTAACCCATGCGGAAGTAAATCAAAAGATAATTTGCTGGTTGCTTTCGGAAAATTTGTTTTCTCTTAAGCCAGAAAACTGGGGTATAAAATTTTCTTCTATAAGGATAACTCTGAAATCCATCATACATACATTTAAAATGTAAAATCACATTCGTAACGAAGTTACCATGACATACAACATTTCTCTAAGTTTCCGCTTTCGAAAGAAAAGTTCAAACTACAGATGGATGTATATAACCCTACATTTACCGACCTCTTTAGATATACTACTCAACTCAAAACTCCTAAGCTGTTCATTCTATCAAATATTCATTGGAGAGACCCCCAATCGGAATACTTTCCCAACCTCTAACACTAGGTCTTCAATTGACTTAGAAAGACTCCTCTGCAACATCGGTACTAGAGTACCAAGGTACTACAGCAAAACCCGAAGAGACCTGATATAATTGTAAGAGTGAGATACCATCATAAGATATATCCCACAACAACCATATACATGATACATACATCACATAATCATATAAGCAGTTAAATCATGCATATACACAATATAACAGTGTTATATCAAAGGGTCTCAAACCCCACAGTCAATCTTTTAAAATATGCATGGCACTTCAATATCAGGCTCTAACTTAATCTCACGAGATATCAACACTATTTTCCACTGGAGAAGAATTAGAGTTGGTCAATCTCTAGCCCACCGGGCAGTTGCCTCCATACCCTCATGGATTTAAGGTCTCAGGACGAGCAAAGTCACATGTGCCTCTGAACTCGGTTTACATGGACAGACTCCCAGATACCACCTTGTATCTGATATGTATAAAAAGCACGTCTGCTTGGGGGAAATGCACATGAGAAAATATTTTATTTAAAAGGTTTTCTTTGTGTTCATTCTTTTCACTGTCGCAGCTCAAAGATAATGACTTAATCATCATTTCCCCATCACTTGAAAACTCAGAAGCATAGGACACACAGTCCGAATGCTCAATCACTACGCCCAAGACCAATGCCGCAGTCAAGGGTTGTGGTGGTAGAAAACAACATTCACCTTTAACAATGTTCATCATAACGTGGTTAGGACACACAGTCCAAAACAACGTGATTAGGACACACAGTCCACAACAACGTAATTAGGACACACGGTCCATCACAACGAAATCAGAACGCACTGTCCTCAATTTCGAGAATTGGACTCTCAGTCCATAACATCATGAATAGGACTCATAGTCCCGAATTTAACACCGATCCAAGATCACGTGCGCATAACTGAATACTAAAGGCGACGTCTCGCGTACTAGATTCTCTTTCTTATGTACTTATTTTTCGTTCAGTGAAAAACAAATTCAAAACCGAATCCTCGATAACCTATCCAGGCTATCGGAAAGTTTCTAAAATATTTAGGAAAAACCTTTTCTTTGAAAATCTTTTATAAAGCATCTTTGAAATACTTTTATCTTTGAAATATTTCCCCCAATAGGATATTGCCAAATAATCTTGAAAGTTTTAACTTGAAGACACATAGTTCGAAAATGATTTTTCTCTTGTACAACAATAGTTCACCAAATCATTTCAACATTAAAACAAGTACTTTAAGTTAATGAGCTTTTGGAAAAGAACATCAATCCCTTCATCTTCAAAGCTTATTAACGTTTTTAATCCTTATAACAGTTGAGCACAGACGCAAGTCTGGCTTAGCAAACTTTCAATCAACAGCAGTATATATTATCAGTTCAATGCTAATATCACAGTTGAAAGCAGTTCATCACAGATATGCATCATAACATTTAGAACAAGTACAGTCCAACATCAGATAATAGCATAACAGTTCAAGTACATTAGATAACCAAAAAAGCTCAATTAACATATAAATATCCAGTTAAACACATACACACATGCATACAGTTATTGAATATCTTTAGGAAATCCCCTCTTACCTCAAGAAGGTAAGAGAATGCGAGAAAATAAACAGTTTCACGAACGTTCTTCAAGGTTGGTTAGGATGCAAGTCTAGGTTTCAAGACACAAGGTTCAAAGGATTAGAACTCAACCAAGAACTTAGGGCTAGAAGTTTCCAAAACACATGCAACTCAGGGATTTATGATCCTCAAGTGCTAAGAGTTTAAAACATGATTACTTTAAACAAAGTTGAACAAAAATCCCACCAAGTTACACTTGATGGAGATTCGGCCTTGACTAATAAGATAGGCTATGAACATTTAAACTTTCCAATCTCTTTGGTTTAGCATCCATTAATAGTAAGGAGCTCAAAACCATGATCATTTTGGGAAATGAAAAACGAAGCACCCTAGGTCCATAACCTTTAAGATTTGGCCATCCTTGGGTTTTTATGATAGAAATCTTTAAATTCTTCCAATCTCTTAGACCTTTTAGCATCCAATAACTTATGGAGCTCAAGTCTATGATCATCTTGAAAGCAACATAGGACTTTAAATAACAAAGCTCATAAGCACATAAAGTAAGAACAACATAGGCTTATAAGTAATTAAAGTATAATGACATAAGTAAATGAATCATAAATGACATAAACATAAATGACATAAAGTAAATGACATAATGTAAATGACATAAAGTAAATGACATAAATATAAATGGCATTAATATAAATGACATAAAGGTAAATGACATAATGTAAATGACATAAAGTAAATGGCATTAATATAAATGACATAAAGGTAAATGACATAATGTAAATGACATAAAGTAAATGACATTAATATAAATTACATAAAGGTAAATGACATAATGTAAATGACATTAAGTAAATGTCATTAATATAAATGACATAAAAGTAGAGTAAAAATCTTTAAACTTTCCAATCACTTAGACATAACATCCTTTAACATAAAGGAGCCTTGGTCCATGATCATCTTGGGAAACAAATCTTTAAACTTTCCAATCACTTAGACATAGCATCCCTTAACATAAAGGATCCTTGGTCCATGATCATTTTGGGAAACAAATCTTTAAATACAAACTCATACTTGTAAAAGTTGAAACAAGATCCATCTAAACCATATGCATGGTTTCGGCCTCATTAGAAAGTAGAGGTTAGGAAACTTTGTTTTACACAACCTTTTAGTATGTTACACTACAAGTAAATACAAGATCATAGAAATTGATTTCAACTCAAAAGGAGTTTTCTACCATTTTGAGAGATTTTTGAAGATAAAAGCTCATATATGACATAAAGAAGAAACTTTAGAAAAAGATGAAGTTTTTAAGGAAAAGAATACATGAGAGTATTACCCTAAGGAAGAGAAACAACTTTGATGAAGAACACTTAGTGAAAAGAAGAAGAAAAACTAAAGCTTTGGAAGCTTGAAGTTAAGAAAAAGATGAAAGCTTAAGAGTTTTAATGGAGTAGGAGAAAGGAAAGTGATGAAGTGAAGATGAAGAGTGGTATTTATAGAGGAAAGGAGGAGGGTGCACGGTTTTGAGAAGAGGAGCAAGGCTTGGAGAGGAAGTTTTGGTTTAAGGCATTGTTTGGATCATTTAAGGAAGGTTTAATGGGTTTTTGAAATAAAATAGATTATAATTTGAAAAGGTAATCATGATTACTTTAAAGTGTGTCATAAGCATTTAAAGTGTGTCATAAGCATTTAATTAGACATCCCATCAAGCCTTCTCTCATCCTTTTGGGTTCCTTTAACTGCTTAAATACGTAACCGGTTGCACATCCGATCGTATTTTCTGAAGGTTTCGTCCGGATAAAATATTATATTTTATTCCCGGACAACAAAATTCGAAAAATTACCAAACCCACATAAAACCTCATGAAAACACTAACCGTCTCGTTCACGAATTAAAATTTTGTCTCTAGCTCAGTAAACTTGTGCTGGCAGAGAAGACGCAGACTGATTTTCGTCTAAATTTTCAATCGAAAATTTTACTGTGACTTCACACGGTAAAACAACACAAGAAAATGATTTTATTTTAAATAAAATCATCCTTTGGATTTTATCAAAAATAAATACATTAAAGCATGTATTTACTGATAAAGAAGCATACGAAAAACAGGGTGTTACAAAAGGCGTCAGTCTGACTGGCGCCTACCATCTTTTTACAAAAGGTAGGCACCACTGCAGATGGCGTCTTCAAAGGTGCCACTGCAGTGTGCCACATGGCACTGTAGGGGGCGCCCCCCACCCCATCCCAACCAAAAATTGGAAGCCTGCAATTTTAATGGAACCACGCTACAATTTTAAAGGAACAACGCTACAAAAAAATTAAATTGCGGATGACTTTCTTTTAATTCTTATAAGGTAATTTTTTTTTACTACTGTAATAATTGATGAATATTTATTTGTGTAAATTGTTATTGCTATTATTTTTTTATGCCTCCTGTGATATTATTTGCTACTCAATATTACGAGATTTTTTTTATTGCCTCTTGTTGTTTCAAATAGATATTTTATCATTAATATCATCGTTACTCCCGATACTTGTAGTATAATTTTTTTTGTCACGTTGTTTCTTTTGTTATTTATTGCTTCTTCACTATACGGGTACTTAGATACCTAAAGGATATGGATAAGGATACTAGAGTTGCTACCCATCAAAAAAGTACAGATCTGGATATGGATACTTTATTTTTTTCAAACATGATACTACATTACCAAAAACCTACTCATTACCATCCCTGCTAGTAACTGCTCCTCCATGTCTGCTATTATCATGTAAATGTACAGTCCTGTATGCGCTAGCATTATCCATCAAAATTTAAATCACCATAAAGTCAATAACAAGTACAAGAATATTGGTGAAAATCAAAGGCTTCGAGTTTTGTCTCTGATCAACACACACGGGGTAAAATATGGTAAATCCTTATTATTAGAACTATAAAATATGGCGAGAAAGAACCAGTGGTTTTAGCACAGAGGCCACTGACTATAAAATAGTTTGATTTCTCACGCGTCGTGTCTTTTGTAGGTGGTTTTCTTTTAATTCTTATAAGGATAATTTTTTTATTACCTCTTGTTATTTTAAATAGATATTTTATTATTAATCTCATCGTTACTCCCGATACTTATAGTATAATTTTTTTTGTCGCGTTGTTCATTTAAAATTGCAGGTGATTTTCTTTTAATTCTTATAAGGTAATTTTTTTTACTACTGTAATAATTGATGAATATTTATTTGTGTAAATTGTTATTGCTATTATTTTCTATGCTTCCTGTGATATTATTTGCTGCTCATTATTACGAGATTTCTTTTATCGCCTCTTGTTGTTTTAAATAGATGTTTTATCATTAACGTCATCGTTACTCCCGATACTTGTAGTATAATTTTTTTTGTCGCGTATTCCTTTAAAATTGCAGGTGACTTTCTTTTAATTCTTATAAGGTAATTTTTTTTTACTACTGTAATAATTGATGAATATTTATTTGTGTAAATTGTTATTGCTATTATTTTTTTATGCCTCCTGTGATATTATTTGCTACTCATTATTACGAGATTTTTTTATTGCCTCTTGTTGTTTTAAATAGATACTTTATCATTAATGTCATCGTTACTCCCTATAATTATAGTATATTTTTTTTTGTAGCGTTGTTCCTTTAAAATTGTAGCGTTGTTCCTTTAAAATTGCAGGCGTCCAATTTTTGGTTAGGGTGGGGTGGGGGGTGCCCCCTATAAGTATAGGGAGTAACGATGACATTAATGATAAAGTATCTATTTAAAACAACAAGAGGCAATAAAAAATATCTCGTAATAATGAGTAGCAAATAATATCACAGGAGGCATAAAAAAATAATAGCAATAACAATTTACACAAATAAATATTCATCAATTATTACAGTAGTAAAAAAAATTTACCTTATAAGAATTAAAAGAAAGTCACCTGCAATTTTAATTTTTTTTGTAGCGTTGTTCCTTTAAAATTGTAGCGTTGTTCCTTTAAAATTGCAGGTGTCAAATTTTTGGTTGGGTTGGGGTGGGGGTGCCCCCTGCAGTGCCACGTGGCGCACTGCAGGGGGAGGCGTCATCTGCAGTGACGCCTTTGAAGACGCCATTTGCAGTGGCGCCTACCTTTTGTAAAAAGGTGGTAGGCGCCAGTCTGAAAGCGCCAGTCTGACTGACGCCTTTGTCCCGTCAGAGTGAAAAAAATAAAATATGACACGTGTCCAAAAGGACCCCCCATTGGTAAATAGTTTCAGAATAACCCTAAACTGGGAAATATTTTCTAAAAGAAACCCAGTTTGGTCAAAAAGCCAAAAAAAATAAAATATACCACGTATCCAAAAAAACCCCTTAATAAATAATTTCAAAATAATCGTAAACTGATAAATAATTTCTAGAAGGAATCCTCTTAAAAGCCGATAGGAACGATCTTGGTCATTGGTCACTTCGCGTATATATTCGTTGGTCATTGGTCATGCGCTTGGACATTTGAAAAGTAACCATTAACACAGGAAATGCTATTTATCACAGTCCTCTCTATTAGCTGATAGCAAAATAATTTTTTTTCACAAAAAAAGCTTTTTTTTTTTAAAATAAGGTTGACACCCAACCATAACTGATTCGTCGTAAAACAACTTTTTACAAGAAAAAAAGTTTGAAAGTGGAATAATCCATTTTTCCCGGACAAACATTGAATCTAATTTTATTTATCAAAATGTCATTGTAATATGAAGTTTATAATGAAAATCCAAATATAGCCATAAAACCTCTTACTCGTTTGTTTGGATACCTTAGAACAAAATTATTTTTTGGTGTGGAACTGCCAGAGAAATAGAGGGAAGATGTACATATCATATTTATACTATATATATCTAGGAATAATCACATTTAATGCTATTGCATGTGTCAATCTCTAAGGGTGTGTTTGGTTCAACGGAGGGGAGGGGAGGGGAGGGGAGGGATTTTAAAGGAGGGGAGGGGAAGGGAGGGTAGGGGAGGGGTTTTAATTAGATATTGTGTTTGGTTGGGGGAGGGGAGGGGAAATAAATCTTTTCTTGTTTGGTTCACAATGGGAGGGGAGGCATTTTTAAACTAATTTACTTTTATACCCTTTTATTTTTTATGATTTTAAAGAAAGTTATGTTATGAATACGAACAACACACACTAGTAAAAGAATGTTACATATATCACAACTCATGGTCACCACCCCACGTGAGAATGTTCCTATCTTGAGAGGTGGTGGTGGAGCAATATAAAACACATACTAGTAAAAGAAATTAACATACAGAATAAGATGCTAGTAACAGACCAAAAACCAAATCATAACACAGTTCAAACCTAAACAGATTCCATAAACGGTTCAAACAGATTTCAAAAATCAAGTCATGATAGTTCAAACTTAAAAATAATATACGACAAAATATTAGTAAAATGTTCAGTAAGTCCAAGACTTCAATCAAAAGCATATCCAAAAAAAAAGGCTAGCCCAAGTCTTCAAATAGTAGCACCATCAATATGAAGGCTGATCTGATGAGCCAAAGACCAGTTGCATGATAACTGCCTTGCGTGCTTCCATTGGACATTGAAGAATTGTTCAAGTTTGCCAAAGCATCTTGCATTAGAGAGCAAAAGATCTTAGGCAATTTGTCCACATCACATCCACATTCCTTGATTAAATTCCAACATTCGTCTCCTGAAATTGGAGGAAGGTTGGAGTTGTCTCTCATTATGGCATTCCCTTCCCTTATTGCAGCAGTCCCATCTTTTAGTGCCTCTACAACCATATCCATTGACCCTTTAAATACATCTACAGCATTGTTTTGCTCTTTGTTGCTAGCAACATTGGATTTCTTCCTCTTGCGACCACTATTTGCTGATGGTGAATGATCTTGAGAGTGCATTTCATTAGACGAGAAATTAAAATTATCGTCATTACCATTAGCATCTTGAATATCAAAGCTCTCCAAAATCACCTCATTCCGGGAGATACGGTAGTCAAGGTCATCAAAAGATTCTATGAAGTCTTCATTAGTGGTTGAATTTCCTCGTCTCCTCATTTCGGATGGTGACTCAGATTCCTCTCCTGTAGCTCGATCATTCCCATAAAGTTTAACCATTTTCTCATAATTTGGAATTGGGGTGTTTTTCCACAATGCAGCTTTAGGTTTTGACTGAAAAAAGGGTAAGTTTCAAAACAGTTAACCAAGTATTCAATAATGTCATATTAGAAAATACAAAATTTAATAATGTTACCTGAATTAGAGCCTCCCAAACTTCTGGCTCAGCATCCCATAATTGAGTAGATGGGTTCCAAGCAAACCCACTCATACCATTTTTAAAAATATCATAAGCATCTGAAAAGTTTTTTTTCAATGTTTTCCAACGATTTTTTACCTTCTCCTTCTCAATTTTCTTCCCAAACAATGCACTCAGCTCATTCACGATGTTATCATATGCGAAGTAGTGAAGGAACCACCAATTTTATTAACTTTTTCATATTCGTGCATGAAAGCGTCAATAAGAGCATCATCCATGCCTCTTGTCCAGTTTAAGTTTTCCCCGCCCTTTGTTTGTCGATAATTGCTTTTTGGGTGCCATCTTTGTGATATTTATCAATTATAGCAAAATAAAATTAATAAAGCGACAAAGTGTAAAAGTAATAATATTGTCATAATAAAGACATAACGTTTCATTTCACCAAAATCAACGAGTACAACAAAACAGTTATAAACATAATAAAAACAAATACAAGCGAAGAACATTCAGTCCAAATGACCATTTTGATAATCTGTCCACATCGATTTGCTAAACTATCTCTTAGAAGCTCACCTGAACAACCTCCTCACTATCACTTCGTCGACCTTGATAATTGTCTTGAGATACATTTTGATTTGCCAATTCAGCATCTACTTCAGCTATAAGGTCTTCATCCGGGTCTATGCTCATTAGATAGTTATGAAGAATGCAACATGCAATGATGATTAGTTTTTGAGCTTTGACTCCATAAGTAGGCTCTGTTGAATTAGATAAAATCTCAAATCTTTTTTTTAATACACCAAAGGCTCTTTCAATAGCATTGCGTAATGATGCATGTCGAAGATTAAATAATTCTCTATAATTTTGTGGTGGATTCCTTGATGAATATTCTTTCAAATGATACCGAACTCCTCTATAAGGTGTAATCAGGCCACTTGTCAACATGAAGCCAGCATCAACAAGGTAATATTTTCCTATAACCAATGTATATAATCAATGTGGTTGTTTAAATATAAACAAATGAATAATTTCAATGTATTATAAGGTCAATATTACCTTGAGGAATTTTAAGTTTATCTTCTCGACTTAATGCATTCTTTATAATTCTTGAGTCATAGGCGTTGCCTTCCCACCCGGTGAGCACATAAGTGAACTTTAAATCAAATGTGCATGCTGCTAATACATTTTGTGTAGGATAGTCCTTCCTACCACGATATCGGGGAGCATCGCTAGCTGACACTTTGACACGTATATGTGTCCCATCTATGGCACCAACACAATCCTGATACAACATTTTTTATTAATATAATCTAAGTGTATCTTGCTAATGGTTGAATGTATAGTAATTTAATGATCAATTTTTACCTTAAAATATGGGTAGAATCTACTGCTACCATTTATTTCAGGAGGGACTGTTGAGCCATCAGGTTGTACAAAGAACTTTTCTTCCAATTCGAGGATAGCTCTCAAGACATGATGGAGATGACGACTGATCGTCTCACCAGAACGACAAAACCAAAAGTTTACTTCACGATTTTTAGCATTGTGTGTTAATATGTAAATTGTTTTTGCAACTTGTTCTTCCACACTTGACCATCGTGTGGGAGATAAGCCACCCTCTCTTTCTAACATACCACACAATGCTAAGAAAGCTTGAGGACCCATTCTTATTATATTTCTACTGGTTTCACTACTACTAATTCGACCCATTATTTCTTCCCGCACCCTCTCCCTCTCGGAGCTCATACTATAGCTAATTTTTCTCTTACGGGACATCTGATTAACATAGTAATAAACAATAGCACATATGAGTTGTGCTATAGCTTTTCGACGCAAATCAAACCATCTAGTGACTTTCATTTTCCACTCTTGATGATCCATCTAACACAATAGAATATTCATAAAATTAAAATACATTAAAACAAATACATGAAAAAAAATTGACCATGTAAAGAAAAATTAAATTGAATGTTTGCTTGTAATTTTTATTCTCACTAGCCATGTGCATGTAACATATTATTTTCATAGAAATTCCAGTATGAGGCTCATTACTTTCACAGGTAGACATTAGAGTATTATGTTCCAATTTTTCCAAGATTTTTAGAGACAGTCTTCATTCTAGGCCAGTTACTTCTTTTCTTTGACTTAAACATGTTGTGACTCCGGCAAGTGTACCGGGTCATCGCAAGTAATAAAAATAACACGGTAAGTAATTACCGAGGTCGAACTCAAGGATTGGGATACCAATTCGACTAATCCGCGGGAAGTCAAATACGTTCGGTCAAGTTACAGAAGAAGGTTGAGAGAGAGAGATTAATATAAGAAATTCAATTAACGAATCTAATAAACTAATTAACTAAAAATCAGAAAACTAAAATGTCCAAGGTCACAAATCCACCTACCCAATATGTACACCCAAGTGATGATGAATTCCTCCCTAAGTTCAATTTTAATGTCAACCGGGACCCCTAAATTCTCCTAAATCCACTTCCGTGCTCATTAGGACGTATTCGACAATTGGATTAATTACTTACTAGGTCTCATAATCCTAATCTCGAATTCGGTTAATTCTTGTTCCCTATATGGTTGCACCGATCTCCTACTCACTCTCGTGCAATATTCGATCGATGATCCCAATTCAAGTTCTAAACGCGAATCGCTGACTAGGCCTCATCGACGTTAACAAGTCAATCATGCAACACATATGATCAACACAATCAATTCAGAATTGGAAAACAATAATTGAATTAAAAGAGAAAAACATACATCATATCGGATTTACATTGCCATGGGTGGCTTCATCGTTCCCTCGGACGAGGGGATTAGTTCCTCATGCTCATAGACAAGCGATCGGACATAACCTCCATGAGAAAAAGGGAGACGCAGCTCCAAAGAGAAAAGAAACTACCCTAAACGCTACTCTAAACAGTGGAAAACTACTTGATTCGCCGCCCTCCTAAAGCCCTACAGCCTTCTAAAGATGGATTCCGAATTCTGATATGCAACAGCCTTTAAATAGTAATCCTGATCTGCGCTCTCTCGCGAGGCGAGCATCCTCTCGCGAGGCGAGAATTAAAATTGGCGCGCTTTCAATTTAAACTCTCGCGAGGCGAGCAGCCTCTCGCGGGGCGAGTCTTCAATTCTGGGTTGTGACCTTCATCACGGCTGGGCCGTGATGGTCTCTGACTTCCGAGGTCTTCAAACTCTCGCGAGGCGAGCTTCTTCTCGCGGGGCGAGTCTTCAAACCTTAAACTGCCACGGGCGTGGTATTCATCACGGCTTGGCCGTGATGGTCTCTGTCTTGCAGGTTTTCATGATTTCGCGAGGCGAGGCACCTCTCGCGTGGCGAGACTGAAGTGATGACTCTTGCTGCTTTGTTGAATTTCAGGCTCGCAGGGCGAGCATACACTCGCGAGGCGAGTGTCTCCAGCCTTGCAATTTCCACTGCTTTTCGACTTTCCTTGACTCCCGGAGCTTCACTTATTTAACCTGAAACAACAAAAGCACCCACAAGCGTAATTCTATTCAAAATAACCTAAAAACTACACAAAAGACGCAAAACGAGTCAAAGTCCAACTTAGGAACAAAACAAGGCAAATTTGGGCGAAAACGAGAGTGAACTCGAATAAATTGGCACATAAACCCTAGTTCATCTAGTCATAAAACTAGATAAGCCAGAGGCTTATCAAAATACCCCAAACTTAAACCTTGCTTGTCCCCAAGCAAGCTTAAAACTCAAAAACGACTCAAGACTTGGCAAGCCTAAAGGAATCAATCGATTTCGCACAAATTTAATGCAACTTTACAAAACAGTTTTCTTCTTTGATTCCCCCCTTTTATCATCAATGTAATCCCCACATTCATCTACTTTAAACAATTGAGAATTTATCCTTCATGCCATTATTACTCTAAGTTGAGGCTCAAAGATACACACAAAGGAAGATCGCCTATTTCAAACAACTGCCTTCCTCACAAGGGTATGTAATATTTCACTCATTCGCTCAAGTTCGTCTAGGCTTTCAACTTTTTCACTCAATTTCACTTATCAAGAGCACTTCCCATTAATTTGATTTTCATCTCAAAAGTAGTTCCCACGAAAACATGTATGCAACATCAGAAGGTCTTTTAAAGGTTGTAATGGGGCCTGGCTCAGGGTAGGATAATCAAGGATATTTAGGCTTAAGTCCCTAGGAACTAAGAGAGCATGAGCATTAAACACATTTTCCACTCAAATTCCTTTTTCCATTTTTCATTTGGGCTCGGGTGACTACAGCCTTTTCCTTGCTAATCTTTTTGTTCTGCCCCTTTTCCTTTGGCAATTTTTTTGTTTTCTTCTTTTCTTTTCTTTTCTTTTTTTTTTCTTTTTGCCTTGGGTTTCAACCTTTATTTTTCTTTTTCTCACCCCAAAATGACATACCACCTCGTAGCCACCCCAAACTTAGTTTCTCACAACCTTTCTCTTGCTCATTTCCATGCTCTCCTAATCCTAAGATTGGGTTAACATGGTTTTTCAGATTTTGGCTCGTAATGTAGGGTCATCAAGAAACAATAGGTCAATTGGGCTCAATTTGGCTAACTAGGGAACATGCATTAGGGATGGTTCTTTTCAGGCCAAGTAGTTATTCAAAGAAAATTGCCTAAATCATTTGATGCAACACATAATCATGCAAACCATATAGAGATTCAAGCAAATTCGGGAAAGTGCAACTTAACAGTGATTCACACAATCAAAAACAGAGTTGGAGGCTCAAATCCTCACCTGGACATTTAGCAAATTGTTTGACCGAGATACGATTCCTAGTGTGTGCACCCCCTCACCCCAAACTTATCATAAATCAAGCAATCATAATAAATCTCAAAGTTCAGTTTTCAATTTTTAAGTGGGGATAACTTTTCTAATTTCAGAGCCTAGGGGAAATCATCAATGGTCAAATAATTCATGCAATTAATCTATGCTAAATTCAATTAACATCCAACAAGCTTGCCGACACGACATTTCATACAAAAACTCTTGATCTTCTCAAATTATTCAAGAGGGACAAACAAAAAACAAAAACAAAACAAAACAGAAGTTAGGAAAAGAGAGGGATACCTAGCTTGGGTTGCCTCCCAAGAAACGCTTGTTTAACGTCCCGAGCCTGACTTATTAAGAAGCATCCACCTGGATCCCATAGTCTGTGGTACAGAGGCCAAGGGACGCTCATCATATCCAATCCTCCACCCGGATCAAATGGTAATTGGAGTGGAGATCGTAGCAGCAATACGACTCTATCCATACTTCCACCAAGCCCGAGTGTGAAAACTCCACTGACCTCTTCAATTATGAACTCACTTCCTCTCGGGTCAAATGGTGTCCTCACGAGGAAGTGTGCCAGACAAGTGGGAGTGTCTAATTTACCAATGTCCACACATGCATGCAAGCCAACATATTTATCCAATGCATTATTTTCAGGTTGCTTGGCAAGCATGGTGGAATCCTCCGCCACTTTATCTTCATCTTGATCTCTACCCCCTTGCTCCAGTGCCTTGTCCTTTGCCAACTCCTCTTCCTTAGGTTGCTCTTCCTCAACATGTGGTTGTTCCGGGGCCATGACACTTGCCAATTCCTTTTCCTTCGGTTGTTCTTCCTCAACATGTGGTAGTTCTTCCTCAACTCCCTGAGAACTAGTTACATCCCAGTCATATCCCAACACCCCACTGCTTCTAGTTGTTGTGGCATTGCATTGGTTCTTAGGGTCGTTCTCGGTAGCAACTGGGAAAGTCTCTGGGGGATGCTCATTTAGTTGCTCTACGAGTTGAGCCAACTTGTCAATGGCTGTGCTTGCCTTCTCAAATGATGTCTCCATAGAACTCGCCAACTTATCCATTGCCGCGTTTGCCCTCTCAAGAGCCAACTCCCAAGGTTGTGGCTGCCAATTTTGTTGAGGTTGTGGTTGCCAGGCCAGATCATCGTCAGCATTACTCCAAGCAAAATCCGGATGGTCTCTACTCATATCACCCCAATACTGATTCTGACTCTGATAGTTGTTCTGGGGCACGCTGTCATTATGCCATGGTTCCACATATACTTGAGGGAAGTAGAACGGACAACTCCAAGTGTCATGGTTCCCATCACAATACTCGCAACCCGGAAGCATTCCTTCGTGTAACTCGCATACAAAACAAGGCAAGACCAAGTGGGATCAAAGAAGTAGAGAGATAGTAGAAAATAAAAATAAAAATAAGAACAAAAATAACTTTAACCAAATAATCAAACTCCCCTAAAATCAGAAAAATTGGTTGTGCCAATCCCCGGCAACGGCGCCAAAAACTTGTTGTGACTCCGGCAAGTGTACCGGGTAGTCGCAAGTAATAAAAATAACACGGTAAGTAATTACCGAGGTCGAACTCAAGGATTGGGATACCAATTCGACTAATCCGTGGGAAGTCAGATACGTTCGGTCAAGTTACAGAAGAAGGTTGAGAGAGAGAGATTAATATAAGAAATTCAATTAACGAATCTAATAAACTAATTAACTAAAAATCAGAAAACTAAAATGTCCAAGGTCACAAATCCACCTACCCAATATGTACACCCAAGTGATGATGAATTCCTCCCTAAGTTCAATTTTAATGTCAACCGGGACCCCTAAATTCTCCTAAATCCACTTCCGTGCTCATTAGGACGTATTCGACAATTGGATTAATTACTTACTAGGTCTCATAATCCTAATCTCGAATTCGGTTAATTCTTGTTCCCTATATGATTGCACCGATCTCCTACTCACTCTCGTGCAATATTCGATCGATGATCCCAATTCAAGTTCTAAACGCGAATCGCTGGCTAGGCCTCATCGACGTTAACAAGTCAATCATGCAACACATATGATCAACACAATCAATTCAGAATTGGAAAACAATAATTGAATTAAAAGAGAAAAACATACATCATATCGGATTTACATTGCCATGGGTGGCTTCATCGTTCCCTCGGACGAGGGGATTAGTTCCTCATGCTCATAGACAAGCGATCGGACATAACCTCCATGAGAAAAAGGGAGACGCAGCTCCAAAGAGAAAAGAAACTACCCTAAACGCTACTCTAAACAGTGGAAAACTACTTGATTCGCTGCCCTCCTAAAGCCCTACAGCCTTCTAAAGATGGATTCCGAATTCTGATATGCAACAGCCTTTAAATAGTAATCCTGATCTGCGCTCTCTCGCGAGGCGAGCATCCTCTCGCGAGGCGAGAATTAAAATTGGCGCGCTTTCAATTTAAACTCTCGCGAGGCGAGCAGCCTCTCGCGGGGCGAGTCTTCAATTCTGGGCTGTGACCTTCATCACGGCTGGGCCGTGATGGTCTCTGACTTCCGGGGTCTTCAAACTCTCGCGAGGCGAGCTTCTTCTCGCGGGGCGAGTCTTCAAACCTTAAACTGCCACGGGTGTGGTATTCATCACGGCTTGGTCGTGATGGTCTCTGTCTTGCAGGTTTTCATGATTTCGCGAGGCGAGGCACCTCTCGCGTGGCGAGACTGAAGTGATGACTCTTGCTGCTTTGTTGACTTTCAGGCTCGCAGGGCGAGCATACACTCGCGAGGCGAGTGTCTCCAGCCTTGCAATTTGCACTGCTTTTCGACTTTCCTTGACTCCCGGAGCTTCACTTATTTAACCTGAAACAACAAAAGCACCCACAAGCGTAATTCTATTCAAAATAACCTAAAAACTACACAAAAGACGCAAAACGAGTCAAAGTCCAACTTAGGAACAAAACAAGGCAAATTTGGGCGAAAACGAGAGTGAACTCGAATAAATTGGCACATAAACCCTAGTTCATCTAGTCATAAAACTAGATAAGCCAGAGGCTTATCAAAACACCATCTTCCTTCTATTTCATTTCATATTTTCATTCATTCTCACTCTTCATTCCCCTATCTTCTTTTTCTCTCTCTTTCTCTCTGTGTTTGTGAGTTTGTTTCAGCAATGGCAACCTTGGCTGATATTGGGGTCTCAGCTGTGATAAACATACTCACTGCTTTTGCTTTTTTGCTGGCTTTTGCTCTGCTCAGAATCCAACCAATCAATGACAGGGTCTACTTTCCCAAATGGTATATCAGTGGTGGAAGAACAAGCCTAAGGAGTACTGGGAATTTTGTGGGCAAATTTGTGAACCTCAATTTCAGGACTTACCTTACTTTCCTTAATTGGATGCCACAGGCACTCAAAATGAGTGAGACTGAGATTATTAATCATCTTTGGCCTTGACTCGCTTGCTTTCCTTAGAATCTATACTCTCGAGTAATGCTTCAAGTTTCAATTTTTAACCAAATCTCTCTCTCTCTCTCTGTATGTCTCAATTGTTGTTTATTCAACTTTGCAAGAATATTATTTTTTGTGCTTTTAGAAAGTGTTGCCGTGTAAAGGAGGAACTACACGAGCATAGAACTAGTCAAAACATCTTTGTGTGGGATACAAAATAATACAATATAAAATAGAAGTAGGGAACACAAAGCGATGCATAATAATCACACCATATACAAACAATAGCACAACTCATCACTGTTGGTCAGAGAACATAAGATGCATAGTAATCAAATTGATGCAGAGAACGTACCTTCCAGAGACTTGCGGCGTGGAGAGAAGACAATGACACAAGGAAAAAATGAACCATCACAACCTAATATACAATAAGGGTAATTTTGGATTTTTAAATTTTATTAAGGTTAATTTCGTCATATCAATTAAAATATTTTAAAGTTACCTCCCTTCCCCTCCAAATCCCCCCAATATTGGAGGGGAGTCAAAATGCATCTAGGAGGGATTTTGCTCCCCTCCCCTCCCCTCCCCTCCCAAAATTTGAACCAAACATATAAAATTTAAAATATTCCCTCCCCTCCCCTCCCCTCCCCTCCCCTCCATTCCCCTCCAACCAAACATAGTGTAAGCAAAACATCATTTAATTCAAATCTAGAAATAAAACTCAAGGTAACAAATCTATTAATGATATTTTTTAAACGGGCACAAAATTATTTTTTATTGGAGATAATAATTATAAATATAAATTATTATAATAACATTAAAATTAATTATAATTGTAATTATAAGAATTTAAAATTAATTGTACTAAAAAAGAATTTAAAACTAATTATTTAATCATATTTATCATTAAATCAATTAAATATTTTATTTAAATGGAGCTAAATGTTACCCTTTTTAAATAATGAGACCATGTTCTTTTACCAAATATTAATTATTTAAATATATTTATAATTAAATCAATTAAACAAACTCACTACAATATAGATGTTGAGAGAAGTAGCTAGAACACCAAGGTACCGAGAAAAATGTCAAATATTAAAAATAATATGCTAGATAAATTTATTTTCTAAAAATTGTTAGTTGTGATGGAAAAGAAGAGAAATAACTCAAATGTATTCTCAAGAGAGAAGTAAAAATTAATATGATAGATAAACATATTTTTTAAGAATGATTAACTTACACCGGATAAAGAAGAGAAATAAATCAAAGAGATTTTTGTGATCGACAATTCAAACAAAATAATTTTTTAACAATTTTTGTATATGATTCCCCCCAAAAAAAATTAAACGAAAAGCATAAAATCAATAATTATATATTTTCTTATGAAATCTTAAAAAATTAACATATTTCCCGTACATGACACGGGTCTATACACTAGTTACGGTATATTTCAGAATCAATTACGAGCTACCGATGATTTCTTAGCTTCAGCTAATATCAATTTTGGGGAGCAGAATCAATTTGTTTTTATGCAACCTAAACAACATGGCAAAGAAGCAAAATCACTTCTGAACACAGGAGTGTGCGCTGAAGTTATTTCAACACGGATCCAAACATATAGTAAATCATTTTTAGATATATTCCACACAATTTGCCCAGTCATGGAAAAGGGATGGAAAAAACAACCTTCTTTGCTTTTACAGAAATGCTTGTTAGAGCTTTTAAATTGGGTTAGGTTGGTAATTTATTAGTCCAGTCCAACCAATCCTTTATGTCTTATGGGCTCTGAGTCAAATGGATTGAGTATTGACGCATTTATTTTTTATTTTGAAAAATTTAATTTAAAACCATGATAAATGAAATAAATAAAATGAATAACCTTAATCGTCCGATTCGGCCAACAGCCCAATATAATTCTGTCTATCAAACTTATCAGTATTCAAGACTCATCCCCTCCTACTAACTTATCCCGAATCCAAGCTAATAAAGGCATGTTCGAGTTTTAGGAAATAGACCAAATGTGTTTTTGGGATGGGTTTGGGTTATACTTCAGGTCTTCCTAACTTGTCCTTGTTTCCCACGTTATTTTAAAATCTATATATTTTTTACAATTAGATATATATTTCCTAAGTTGAATCAATAGCCTTTTGCATAATATGATAATAATCTTATGTTGATATTATTTATTTTGAAACATATTATAAAGTATGCATTAGTTTTTAGCTTCTATTTCTTTAATGATTTAGCTATACATAACTTCAAATATAAACATTATGTCATCATATATAGTTGACTCAATTTCGTCCCAAACATAATTAAGTCATTGTCGAGATGAGTTTGGATCTAAGAAAAACAGTTTCTACGGTGAAGTCTCTCACATGCACCATCTTTAATAATCATTGGATCAAAGAGTCCCACATAATTATATCATGTACCCTCCACAATAGATTTTTTTTTTTTTTTGTATTTTGTTTTCCCTCTCACAATTTGGTCCTACTTGTCGGCACCCACCGTCTTCAACCTCTCATCGGCACCGCTCTCCATCGTCGTCGTGATCTTCGGTGTTGCCGGAGGGTTAAGAACGACGATATGAAGAAACTGACTGAGAACCTTTCTTTGCAATCACCTTTTGCAAACCCAGATTTGAGATATTCTCGATCAACAAAATGGGTTTTCAAAGTTCGAGCTTCTCAATCACTCGAGGTCAACAGAGCATAGATAATTACAGTGACTATTGCCATGTCAAGACTCAACACACATAGAAACTCGGATCAAGATATGAAGGGATGACAAAATTACTCGCACATGCGGATATCCCCATGGATTACTCGCAATGGATCGTAAATGCATACCTGCTAAATGGGATTGGGATCATCGTACCTGCCCCACGGATACCCGCATATTGATAATAAATATTTTTTTATTAAATATATAATATATATCGTGACAATTTCTATCATTTTGAGATGAAATAAACTTTATTTTCTTTATTATTTGATATTTTTTAGTGTTTAAACCCTTAATAATAATGTTTTTAAAATATATATAGTATATTATATAATGTTAATATAATATATTGCTCTATTATATTGTATAATTTTATTTTCTTTTCTTTTATTTTAGACTCTTAATTACCCACATATATTAATGGATACCCGCTACCCATACAAATATCCATGGATATTGTCGGGGATGGATGCGGGGGAAGCACCACCCGCATCTGCCTCCGCCCTATTGCCATCCCATGAACTGTTAACTTTATACAAAATTTGGTATTTAAACTTGAAAGACGAGCATAGTCGATCCCAATTCGGGGTCTAGACCAGAAATTACAGACATTAAGGCCAACAAAATGCAACCATTGCTTCTGGTGGTCCGTAGGTGGGTTCAGTGTTGGCGGGTCTATGGAAGAGGACGAAGGAGATGTGAAGTGAAGCGCCATGGTGACCTGTAACTCCTATGGGTGCGTATGCGTTTAGGTTGGACGCAAGTGGGTATGAGTTCTCCCTCTTGTTGCGGAAGCGCCACGTGACGTTGCACTTGCTGGGGGTGGAGTTGTTCATTAGCGTCTGGTAATCGAAGAAGGAGTTGGACTTGGAGGATTTGAGGTTGAACCTCTGTACGACGATGAAGATGCGAGGATCGAAGCAGTTCACGGTTCCGGTGGAGCATGCACGAAGGGGAAGGGCGGATGAAGCATCATGTTGGTGTAGGTGGTGGTGACTGGTCGACTGTGGCTGTGGTGGTGGTGGTGGTAGGGTGAGATGATGGGGGGCTGTGAAGGGAGTTGAGAAGGGATAATATGATGTATAAGGTATAGGATATGATCATGGGATTACATTGATCAAATGGTGTGTCTCTCACGGTGAAAGACTCACTGGAGTTTGTCACCGTAGCCAAGCCTCTAAGCAACTAACTTTATGTCTTTATCAAAATATCGAGTTAGATTTGTATTAAAATAAATCATTAAATAAAGCATTATTAGTATCAACTTTTTTTGGTCAACATAATAATTGTCATAAATTCCCAATGTTATATACAAGTTATTATTTGTTATAAATATTTATATATTATGGATGATTATATCAATTTGTTATCTTATAATATCTTTATCATTACTATGTATTTACTTCTTATTTATGGTTGTTGATTTGGTCCAGGATTAGTGGTCCATTTACCTCTATAAACAGGACTTATGTTTTACTCTTGTATTCACTCAATCAGATCAATACAAAGATCATAGCTAGTTCCTGAAGAACTGGCCTCTGAATCCGAGTTCTTGAAGAACTAACCTTTGAGTCCATATTTCTATTGTCTTCATCTCCCTATTTTATTTTCGATTTATAACACGTTATCAGCACAATCAAGTCTCTAACAATGCAACGATTTTTATGTAGGTATCTTCTCAGGGTAAGAATTCATGTTAAATGGCAGACCATCAAAAACTTATATTTGACGTATATCAGAGTTTGAATATCTAAGCAAGGGAACAATTTTCTTTTCTTCTTCTCCCTAATCATAGATTTCATATATAAGTTCTTTTATTCAAATTCTTTTCAAGTGTTTTCACCATGTATCTCGCAAAGCTTGAATTCATCGCTTTTGATAAATTCTGGAAGAATCTATTATTAAAGCATCCCTAAAGGATTGCACAAAGCCAATAATTTTTCTTGGCAATGGTTATATATGAAGATTTGTGGTATAGTTCTTGAAGAACTAGACCTTTGAACCATGATTGAAATTTAAAAGATCATTTGATCTTAGTATAAATTGAAATAAAGGAAAGTGATGGAAAAATATATATGCCTCTTGAGAATGCTCCTGAAGTAACAAAAATGAGAAAGAAAATCAAATGGATTGAACATCATTCTCGGAAGTGAATGCGATGTATTATAATTTTGGGTATCATATATGCCTCTTGAGAATGCCGCTCCTGGAATAGCAAAAATGAGAAAGAAAATCAAATGGATTGAACATCATTCCCGTAAGTGAATGTGATGTATTAGAATTTTGGGTATCATATATGCCTCTTGAGAATGCTGCTCCTAGAATTATGACAAAGGTCGTGATTATAATCATTGGTGTAGTAGATATTGCCAATACTGTGATGGTTTAAAATCTTCGTATGAGATTATGAGTGAGATATCAAAAAATAATGAAAATAGTAAAATTATCTTACTGTTTTTAGCACGTATGGAAAGACCTCGATCATAGTTGTCGTATGTCAACACTTTGTTGGATGGATTTTTCAATCAATGTAAAGATTATTTTTGTCTATCAAGTCCTAATGGTGAGTTATGCTCCAGTGATATTTTAATTATTTCTCATGATTTTTATTGATAACATTTGTAAAGTACGAATATTTGTTTTGACAAATGCAATGGTTATCGATAAAGAATCATTTATTCTTTGAAAAGGATAAAATAATATAATTATTATGAGTTGTCATATTTTCTTTTATAAATATGATTAATGTCCAAATTGTTCTTATGAAAATTATTCTTTTTATCATGATCATAAAAAATAATGTGCATTTGGATATATCTATATTTTGTTAACCTTTTGGAGTTTTATTGATTGAAGAAAAGATATTTGTTTTTTTATATTTTTATTGATATTATTGTGAACACCTAATTTTGTCCAGATTTTTTGTAATCAATGTTTTGAAGAAAAAAAAAAGACTAGACTGATAACAAAAAAAAACTTTGTAAAAAATGTTTTTTATTCTTGACCCATTACATCATCAAATGGAGCTCATTTTCGTTTTTATCTTTTGGGCCCATTATCCCAAACCCAACCTAAAAAATTGTTGTTATTTTGATTGTTAAAATAAGTAAAAAAAAAAAATTGAAATGATCAGCTCCCATGCTTGTACCCCTCTTTGTCTTCTTCCTCTTTTTCAAAAAAAAAAAAAAGGGACAATGGTACAAGCCATCACTACCCTTGCTGCCCCTGCAAGGTGGTGGAGCAAAGGCTGATTTGCTCCCCACTACTTGTGCCCCCACCAGCTGGCCCAACAGAAAGATTTGTCATCTTCTTCCCTCTAGTGTTATATATTAAACAATGACCAAAGGAAGAAAGGGGGAAGAAAAACGAAAATCCATTCTCTGTTTCTGCTTTCAAAAAAAAAAAAAAGTCAACCAAAAAATACTGAAAGGAAGAGAGCAAGAACAGAGAGAAGAAAACTATGTAAAAAGAAAAAGGACCTAGAGACCACAATCCCTTTTTTCTTCTTATCCACGACCACTTCTTCTTCTTTGATTTTTTTTTCTTATTCTGCTACTCAGAACCCATCTCCTTCTTCCTCTTAACTTCAACTCTTCTTCCTCCTTCACCCAAGACTCAGCCGTGCACCGCCCCAGGAGCCACCTCCGGCCACTGCTCGACGCAAGGGAGACGACCCCGCTTCGCGCCGTGCCTGCACAGTCGTCGACCACCGCATCGAGCCGTGCACCCACCATCATTGAAGGAGTTTGGCCGCCGAACGACAGGGAGGGGGTGACCATGCGAACCGCCACCTTCTGGATCGCCCTCCTCCTCCGCCCAAAACGTGCCCTCCACCACGAAATCGTCCAACCGCCGCCCTCTGTCCGATCAACGACGTGCCGGAGACCTTGCAGCCACCACCATATCCTCTTCTTCCTTGGACCACGAACCAGATCCGCTCACTCCCGCCACCAGATCCGCTTCCATCCTCCACTGCGTTCGAATCGGACCGGCGCCGTCCACTGCGTGCCTCTGCTCCCGCTTCCATCCTCCGCGCCTCCACTGCGTGCCTCTGCCCACGTTTGCCATCGTCTTGACTTCCCACAGAACCACCACACTTGCTTCTCCTCTCATTTTCTGTGGGTAATGTAGTCTGTGTTCGTTTTTCTTTAGTTTGTTTTACCTTTATTTATGATATGTTTGGCTATTAGTATGGGCTTCTGATATGATTAGTTGGGCTTTGGATGGATACTTTTTTCTCTCTTCAAATTGCTACTATGTGTTGGGCTTATAATTGACTCTTTCTGACCTTAGATCGAAAATATTTTCTTTTAAGCTAAAAAAGGGATTATCTGAGATATGACGTTTTGTTAGTCTTTGTTTTTTTAGAATACCTAAGTTATGACAACTTAGTGTTCCTCAGTTTTTTAACACAAAATTAATTTCTTTTTGAAATAAAATAAATAAATAATAAGTTACTTTCTTTTGAAATAAAAAGGGATTTTCCTGAATTCACACAATCTACGACGTTGATGTATGATTTTTTTTTCATCCTCAAGTGTCGTATGAGTTGTAAGGTTTCAACGTATAGTTTGACTATCTTTAACCCTGTGCAAAAGTAAATCCCCTTGTGTTAAAAATAATAAAATGTTTTTTTTAACTTACTCTTTTACAAGATTTTATCAAAATTTATAAGATGAAAAAATCTCTTTAATTCACGCAACAATCGACGACGTTGATGTATGATTTTTCATCCTCAAGTGACGTATGAATTGTAGGGGTCTATCGTATAGCTTTGCTATCTTGGACCGTGTGCATGAGTGAACTCCTCCTTTTGTGTTAAAAAAAATAATGAAATATTTTTAATTTGTTCTTTTAACAAATTTAGTATTCTCTTTTTTCTTATGAAATAATACCTTTTGAGTTCGCGCAACAATTTACAATGTTGATGTATGATTTTTCATCCTCAAGTGTTGTATGAATTGTAGGGGTTTATCGTATAGTTGTTATCTTGAACCCTGTGCAAAAATGAATTCCCTTTTATTATGAATAATAAAATATTTTCAATTTGCTCATTTAACAAATTTTATCCAACTTTTTTTTTGTAAAAAAAATAAATAAAAATCTCCTTTTTGATTCACACAACAATCTGCGACGTTGATGTATGGACTTATTCATCCTCAAGTGTCGTATGAATTGTACGGGGTTTATCGTATAGCGTTGTTATCTTGGACTCTATGCAAAGGTGAATTTATTTTAAAATAAAATTCTTCTATAAAAAACAAGAAATCAAAAAATCAAATCGTTATCAAAAATTAAAAATCAACCAACCAATCAAGCTTTTCCTAAAGAACTACGTGGCTTTGAGTTTCCCATCGCACCCGGGAATACGTAGGAGCAAGATAAGCCATCATGTCAAGCCAAAACTAAATTTTCTTTTTTTGTGTCTCTTTTTATGTTAAAATAGTTAATCAAAAATAATTAAACTTTTCTATTTTTAGGGGTGCCCTATGGACTCATGTGCCATGTTCAACCTCATTTAGTTTTTATAAACAATAAATTCAAAAATAAAAATTAAAAAATATAAAAAATTAAAAAATAATTCTTTCTTGTAAATAATTTTTGGGGTAAAATAAATATTTAAAAGGTTATTAAAATATTTTTTGCACAACTAACTTGAGGTACCGTTTTTTAAACGGGCGTTGTGGGGTGCTAACACCTTCCCTACTCGTAACCGACTCCCGGACCCGTCTCTCTTTTCTTTTTTTTAAACTAGTTTACCTTTAAACAATTGGGTTTTCTAAGATTTTCCCAATAAAAATTTTAGTGGCGACTCCTCTATCCTTTTTATTTCCCTTTTTCGCGGTGCCCGGACGGGACGGTCGCGACAGCTGGCGACTCCACTAGGGACTTTTGAGAGTCAAGCCTATCATAGTTGGTTGTGCATTTTTTTTTATAAAAAAAACAGCTTTGAAAATATTTTGTTTTACCCTTTTTGTTTTATTCCTTTTTTAATGCTTACATAACTGCTTTTGTATATTCTTGCAACCTTAGGGTAGAGAATTTTTTTATTGATGTTGTTTGTTCCTTTTTGCAGGTTTGGGGTAGTTTTGTTTTAGTAGGTTTTGTGAAGGTTTGTATGCTCCCATCACACACATCACTATCACATGTTGCACACACTTTTTGGCTCTATACCCGAGTCTTGGAATGCCATAAGATTAGAAGGGGCTTCAGTGATGTTATTGTGATGCTTTTGCATCCCAGCGATCATTGATTCTCCCGCTCGGATTGCTACCGGTACATGGACTACCATATTGTGACTTATTTGTCCCTGTGGTGAAGTTCGTGGATTCGGATCCTTATCTTTTAGATGAGGGTAATTCGGGGACCATATGTTTAGGGGTCTAGATCTGTCCCGAAAGTCATGCACATAAAATGCCATTAGCAGCCTACCAAAATAAGGTCTCGACTTCAGAAGTCCCAACTTTAGGATATAACCTATGTAGGACAAAAGGGAGCGCATTCCGCCTTTTTCTGCAACATGAATAATTACATGCATCATAAGATCTTCTGCATGCACCTTAACATGCAATTCATTCATGCATTTTGCTACCCTTATTATTATATTGTATGCTCGTGCATGTATTATTTTAGGCCATGCATTGTCAATATGTCATTCATTCATGCATCTTGGTACACCCTCATGCATAAGTAATTTTGCTTTCCAAATGTTATTAATAAAATAAAATTTCCCTTGCACAGATAATTTGGTAAGAGATAACACCTTTGATAACAAGAGATGGAAAAAGTTAGACACACTAGCAATGCTCCCGCCACTAAGAGCTCCAAGGTGATTTTGAACTCATTAGAGAATCTGAAAGAGTTGAGCCAATCTTTGCCTCAAGAGCATCGGAAAAGCTTCGTCAAGAAGTATGGAGGGATCTTGGACCTAATTTTCATATCGGTCGAAGATACTGCTTTGAGTGCTCTAAGTCAGTATTGGAACCCACATATCAGATGTTTCGAGTTGCCAAACATGGACATTACACCCACCATTGAAGAATATGCTTGCCTGTTAAGTTTGCCAATGCAGAAAAATCCCGTTGTGTACTTTCACCTGGGGCAATACTTGATCACTGCAAGCATAGCAGGGTTACTAGGGCTTCCTGAAATTGAAGTGAACTTGACCGGGTAACCAAACTCGCGAGGGTTAACCCGAAAGTTTCTTGAAAATCATTTGAAGAAACTAATGGATCGACAAGACTGGGAAACCTTTGAGAGGGTATTGGTACTAACAATATATGGGTTGATTCTATTTCCATCGGCGCTAGACATGATATATCAAGCATCAATGGATGTGTTCTTCACAGTCGAAAGAAAGAAAAACCCCGTGCCGGTAGTATTGGCTGAAACGCTTTTGACTCTAGAATTTTGCCGGCGGCATCCAAAGGGGAAGCTCAGATGTTGTGCACATTTGCTCTATGTATGGATCATGACTCACATGTACGCAAAAGGCTATGTCAACCGCCATTCAGATCCACTAAGAGGCTTCCATAACATCCCTACAAGACAGCTTAATGAAGAGGAATGGAAGAGCGAGTTTGACAAAGTGGAAAAAGACTCTTTTAAGTGGGTATGCCCATGGTACGAAAGTCAACAGGGTCACGATATCATTTATAGTTGTGGTGATTATCCAAATGTTCCTTTGATGGGCCCAAGAGGGTGCATATCCTACACACCCGCCATAGCCTTACGACAACTTTGTTGGACGCAAACCGTGCCCCGAGAAGAACAACTCGGTGGATGCTGTTTCCGATACGAGGATGGTGAGAATACCAAGTTGTTGGCAAAAGAAGTTAGAAACGCATGGAAAAATGTGAATACGGCGGGGAGATCACAATTGGGCCGACCAATCCTAATCATTGTCTCAGAGTATGAAGCATGGAGAAAATCAAGGAAAGGTCCTGTCAACATTCTCTTTGAAAGCACGAAAAGTGAAGATTACCCCCCGGTAACTCAAATGGCAGAACAACTGAAAGTCCTGGAAGCACAAATGAAGGAAATAGAACAACAAAAGCAAGATGCTGAGCTGAAAATAGCCATTGGTCAGAAGCGTTGTGAGAAGTTAACAAAGGAAAATGAACATTTAAAGGATTTGTGTGTAGATATCTCCGCAACCTCGAAAGTCTGGAAAAATACAGACAGGGTCCCGTCGAGCATCATGACTAGGATCCAGAATCTTGAAAGCAAAGTATTGTCCTTGACATGATGTGAGAAGCGTCGGTTAGAAGAAGAAGTCATTCAGCAAGGAGATGTGAGAAAGTCATTGGAAGTGGAAGTTAATCGACAAAGGGGAGTCAATGCCAATCTACAAAAGCAAATTTGTGCACAAGACATGATGACTGATGAATTGGTACAAAAGGTCCAAGAGCTGAATATCCTACTAGTCGAAATCAAGAAGCAGTGCGATTTAGGGTGGACCTCAGCAAAACACTACCATGATCAAAGGGTGCAAGTAATGAATGCCGTGAAGTGGTGGAGAGAAGAGGCCCGAGAGCGAGGGATAGATATTGACATATGGAAAAAAGATATATGAGCATGAATTTGGAACTAAGCCATTGTATTCCGAATTTTGTCAAAAGCTTTGAAAAGGCAAAAAACAAATTCGTGCGGACCCTATGCTTCGTCTCCCGGCTGAGTTGGATGATTTCATGAAAATGTGTGGAGGGTTTGCTTGAGGGATAAAAAGAAAGAGACCTAAGCTATTGACTTTAGGATGAAAATGTTGAAACAATGTCGAGAATTGTGATGTAATCCCAATCTATGTATTGTTTTGAGGAGATTTTAATGAAATATGTCCTTGCCTCCATAATTCTATGTATTTACTTTGAGGAGTTTTTAATGAAATCTGTTCTTGCTTCTATGATTCCTTCGCACTCCAACTCTTGCACTTGACTTGCGACGACACCTATCGTGAAGCATGGTCTTCTTTTAGTATGTTGTCAACTACATCTTTGCCTTATAGGATTCTTCCTTCTGCGCAAAGGGTAGGTCGAGATGTCTCAATTCAGAAATTGCTAGTGTGTTTGAGACAACATCTATTGTGGAGAGTTGTTTCTCCCCTAGATTTGTTGTCAACTCCATTTCGTCTTATGAGCACAATGCTCTCTGTGTGGGATGGAGGGACCATCTCTTGTTTGTTATAAGGTGTTAACTCAAAAAAAAAAATATAATAAAAATGTAATAATAATAAACTCCAAAGGTGATTTTCACAAATTTTTTTGCATTTTTCAAACATTTTGTTCTCACTTTTGTTTTGATTAAAACAGTGTGTGGCCTTTCTGAACAATTGCTCGAAGACACCCTTATCGCACTCGGTCACAGACAAGAGCCATGGCGGATGAACTAGAAGAGGTCCAAGAGATCAGGGATGAAGTCAGTCAAATCAAGGATCAGATGACTAAGATGATGGAGATCCTACAAGCAACGCAGAAGGAAAAGAACACAGAGGAGAACCCTCCAGCCTCGAACGAAGGACATCCGGCCACACCTCTCATTCCCTCCGGTTTTGCTCAGATTCCTATTCAGGGTTTCAACCAACCAGGGGACATGATGCCTCTCACTATTTATCCAGGCAACCAAACTCATTTTTCATTTGACCCGAACAATCCCCCATACGGTTTGCCTCGCGGATTTGTGCCACCAACAGCCCCCAGCCCACAAGACGGCATTCAAAACTCTGAGCATATCACTCAAACACAAACCACCACTAATGCCGTCGAAATGCCACAAACACAAACTGTCAACCCTACAGATGGTAACACCCCGATAGTGACACTTTCTGCCAATCCAAAAAATCCTCAATACACCTTACATTATGGACCCCAGGGGACTCAAATGATGCCAAACTTCGGATCCTTCTGCATGCCATACTCCTTCCCTCAGAATATGTACGGTGAAACTCCAGTGAATTAGTCAGGAGGGAATTCCCAATCTAAAGAAAAGTTGGAAGTGCTAGAAGAAAGATTGCGGGTAATTGAAGGAGTAAATAGTTATGGTCTGCGGGATGCTTCGGAACTGTCTGTTGCCAAATGTTGTAATTCCACCAAAGTTTAAGGTACCCGATTTCGACAAATATCGGGGAACCACTTGTCCCAAAAACCATCTGACCATGTATATAAGGAAGATGGCATCATACCCTCAAGATGACAAGATCTTGATTCACTTCTTCCAAGACAGTTTAACTGGGGCAGCTTCAAATTGGTACACGCATCTCGAACGGTCCCACGTCCGATCCTTCAAAGATCTAGAAGATGCATTCTTGAAGCAATACAAGTACAATATTGACATGGCTCCCGATAGGATGCAACTCCAAAATATGGCAAAGAGAGATACAGAGACTTTCAAGGAGTATGCACAACGATGGAGGGAATTGGCTGCTCAGGTAGAGCCTCCATTGGCCGAGATAGAAATTGTGGCAATGTTCATTGATACCCTCCAGTCACCTTTCTATGATAGAATGATTGGAAGCGTGTCATCGAACTTTTCTGACATAGTCATCATTGGTGAGAGAATTGAAAGTGGAATGAGGAATGGCAAGATCACTGAGACTTCGGTAATGAACGGCCAGAAGAGAGCCCCGTTTGTGAAAAAGAAAGAAGGAGAAGCACACGCAGTAACTTTTGAACAAAAGAAACCAAACCAATATAGACCAAACCAAACACCCACCTTCCAAGCCCAATACGCCTCATATTACCAACCACCTCCGTATCACCAAGCCAACCAGTCATACATCGCTGCCACCTCACAATTTCTAAATCCTCAACAGATAGCTCCTTACCGACCATCATACCCTTCTCAGCCTCAAACACACCCTACCATGCCACCTCAAATTGTCCAGCTCCTAGGTCCAAACCCAAACGTCATCCAAACAAGACCACCGTATAACTCGGAAAGAAAGCCAGTACATTTCGACTCGATACCCATGACCTACATTGAGATACTGCATCAGCTTATAAATAAATTTGAGTTGACTCATATCCCAATGAAACCATTGGGGCCTCCTTATCCGAAGTGGTTTGACCCAAATGTAAATGTGAGTATCATGCGGGGGCAATAGGTCATTCCACTGAGAACTGCAGGGCTTTCAAATTTAAGGTACAAGATCTTATTGATGCTAAGTGGTTGAGCTTTCAGAAAGATCCTTCGAATAGGGCACAGGGTCCTATGCCAAATCATGGGGGTTCGGGAGTCAATGCCATTGATAGCTTTATGGAACCTACTCTTAAGAGCCGAGTGGCTGATGTCAGAACTCCCATGAGAGTTATTTTAAGGGAGATTCAAAAACATGGATTGGTGCAAACCTCAATGGTTGAAGAGAAGACTTTTGATGAAGAGATAAGGTGTGATGTCGACGGGAATATGGGGCATTCAATTGAAGAATGTGCAGAATTTCGGCAGGTTGTGCAGCAGTTAATAGATATGAAGATTATCCTAATTGGTTGTGAACCGAATGAGTGTGGCATTAACATGGTCGCTGGATCTACAATTTCCCCAACTCCAGTTAAGATAACTCCTTTTACTGTTGTGATTAATCCTCAACCGGTTCCTGAGCAAGTCGCTCCGAAGCCAGTGGTGATACACTATACTGAGAAGGAGCCTATGCCGGTTTCAAGTGGGCTAACACCAGTTGTCATCCGAGTCCCAGGTCCTTTCCCTTACAAGGACACCAAAGCGGTACCATGGAAATATGATGGGCAGGTTCAACAAAGTACTCCCAACAGGACCACTGTGATTACCAACATTTCGGGAATTGGTGGAATGACTAGGAGTGGTCGCATTTATACTCCAGAGGTATTGCGAAGGGAGGGAATAGAAAAGGAAGAAAAAGGTCGCAAAGGGAAAGAGAAGGTGGAAGGAACACCGGCCGAAAAGGATACCCAAGGGGGTGACAATAAAAAGGAGGTATCTGATGAAGAAGTCAACGAATTCTTGAAGTTCATCAAGCAAAGCGAATACAGGGTCGTGGATCAATTGAATCAAACTCCAGCTCGGATATCTCTCTTGTCTTTGTTGATGAATTCTGAGCCACACAGGAGAGTACTGATGAAAGTGCTAAATCAAGCTCATGTCTCTCATGACATCACAATTGATAAGCTTGATAACATCGTGGGTAACATCGTTGCTGATAATTATATCACTTTCACTGATGATGAAATTCCAGCTGAAGGAATGGGGCACAACAAGGCGTTACACATCTCGGTGAAATGTCGAGATCATGTCATGGCTAGGGTTCTCATTGATAATGGTTCTTCTTTGAATGTAATGCCAAAGTCAACACTGGCAAAGTTGCCTTTCGATGGAACTCATATGAAGCCAAGCACAATGATTGTAAGAGCTTTCAATGGCACCCGAAGGGAAGTTATGGGAGAAATTGAATTGCCCATTCAGGTTGGCCCTTGCACCTTTGAAATACTCTTCCAAGTAATGGACATTACGCCAACTTACAGTTGTCTCTTGGGACGACCATGGATCCATTCGTCTGGAGCGGTACCTTCCACACTACACCAGAAAGTGAAGTTCGTTGTTGATAGCAAGTTGATAATTGTTTCTGGAGAAGAGGATACGTTAGTGAGTAAGCCATCAACAGCCCCTTACATTGAAGCTGTCGAAGAAGCTCTTGAGACCGCTTTCCAATCACTTGAAATTGCCAATACCACTTATATCAGGGACGGTGCTCCACTCTTGAAACCTCAGTCATCTAAAGCGTCTGTTATGGTGGCTAGGGTTATGCTCGAAGGAGGATACCGACCTGGAAGCGGTTTGGGGAAGAATAGCCAAGGTGTCAATGACATCCTCATGCTCACCGAGAACAAGGAAAGGTTTGGGTTGGGATATAAACCTGATAAGCCTCTGGCTCATCTAGTTTTATAGCTAGTATGACCAGGGTTTTGTGCAAATTATATCCTATTTTCACCCAAATTAGATTAGATTGTCCTCAAGCAAGGTTTTGAGTCTCTAAAGTAGTTTTAGGCTAAATTACCCAGTTTTGAGTCAAATAATACACTTATAGCTATGTCTTTGTTTCCAGGTTAAGTTGGAAGTCAAGAGAATAAAGAAACAGGGGATTCGCCTCGCGAGAGTTTCTTCGCCTCGCGACCCCGAAGGCTGACTGTTCCAAGAAAATGCAAGGTCTCTGGTTCGCCCCGCGAAGAAGATCTCGCCCTGCGAGTCACCCAACCCTGAAAGTCAGAGACGATCACGGCTTGCCCGTGTTGAAGGTCATGGCTGTGGCAGTTTTGAAGTTGAAGAGTCTCGCCTCGCGAGCATCCATTCGCCTCGCGATCCTGGAAGTCAGAAAGCATCACGGTTGGCCCCTGATGTTCATAACGGGCGTAATAAGAAGACTCTTCAGTTCCTCGCCTCGCGAAGGTGTGTTCGCCTCGCGAGAAGACCAAAGGTTGCAGACTGTTCACAAGATTCGCGTCGCGAGAGAGGCTTCGCCTCGCGAGATGGCAAAAATTCCTGAATGTTATAAATAGCTGTCTGGGCAGATTATGAACAACTTTTGCTTCTCCATAGTTTTACATATTTTCTGTGTTTTTTTCGTTATTGTCATGGAGAACTAATTTCTTAGATTAGTCTACTGTATGAGAATTCCATATACTTGAGGTTTTGTAATTCCTATTTTAATTGCTTCTCCTTTTTCAATACCATATTATACATTTCTGTTTGTTATTTCAGGAGTGTGTAGTGTTGTATTGATTCGTTTCAGTGATGTTATGTTCCTATACTAAATCGCGTTTGTTATTTCGCGTGTGTTCATTCATGTTCGTTAGTTCATGAGGGCTTAACCCCGTTTGTTATTTCGGGAATAGGAACATATATCCGTAGTAGTGATTGCGTTGTTAATTGTTGCTACAACTGAAAGGGGATTAGAATCTGCTTAGGGCTTGGGATTACATGAACCAATGATAGTGGGAATTCGAGAACAGTAGATTAATCGTTGTTTGCCATTTGATAATCTTTTTGAACTGCCTTGTTTTATTGCTCTGTTTTCATTGTCTTATTTTCTTTGATTGCATCCAAACAAAACCCCCCCAAAAACTGATTTTTGTGGAAAATAACACTTTAAGAGTCCGTGTGAGACAACATCCGAGTTGTCGCCCTAACTACAGTTTTAAAACCCGCTCGTTCTTTTTGGCGCGTCTTGCTGTAAGTATGACCAAAAATTGGCGCCGTTGCCGGGGACTCTGATTTGTTATTTTTCGCATTTTGTTTTTTTTAATTTTATTTTCTTTCTTTATTTTCTGTTTTTGTTGAATTGGTCTGGCTACTAGGTCTAATTGCCCTGAGTTGTGTGATTTTGACCCGGAAATTGAAAGAACACTGCACACACTCCGTAGAGAATTTCGGGCTAGCACTAGTAGTGATTCTAATTCCAAAACTATTTTTGAAAACATGGGAGACCAAAGGACATTAAGACAGCTTGCTGCCCCTGATGTTAACTATAATGGATTGTGTATTTCATATCCTGGTGCTGATACTCCTTTTGAACTAAAATCTGGTTTCATTCACTTGTTGCCAAAGTTTAATGGTCTTGCAGGTGAGGATCCACACAAGCACTTGAAGGAATTCCAAGTTGTATGCTCCACAACCTCGAGATCAGAGGGAGTCACTGAGGATAGCATCAAACTGAAGGCTTTTCCGTTCTCACTCCAGGGAGCTGCAAAGGATTGGCTATTGTATCTTGAGCCCAACTCTATCACCACTTGGAATGATTTGAAGAGGGTTTTCCTAGAAAGGTATTTTCCTGCTTCCAGAGCTGCGTCAATAAGGAAAGAAATATGTGGAATCAGGCAAGGGAATGAGTCGTTAGCTGAATATTGGGAAAGATTCAAGCATTTGGTATCCAGCTGCCCTCAGCATCAGATTTCTGAACAACTCCTCATCCAGTACTTTTATGAAGGATTACTGCCGATGGATAGGAATCTTTTGGATGCTGCTAGTGGGGGAGCGCTTGTTGATAAGACCCCAGCTGCTGCCAAGTAACTCATTGAGAATATGTCACTGAATTCCCAGCAGTTTACTACCAGAAGAAATTCAGTTGAGACAAGAGGTGTGCATGAGGTTCATGGTTCCTCTTCCAACCAGGCCGCCCTTGAGAATAGATTGGATGAGCTGACTTCTTTTGTAAGGCAATTGGCAATAGACAGAGTTCAGCCTGCAAAGTTATGTAGCATGTGCAACTCTCCTGAGCACCCATATGATCCATGCCCCATCCAGAGAGAAGAGTTTGTCAGTGAAGTGTCTCAAGCTTATGCAGTAAATCCATATAATCAAGGAAACAGTCAGAATCGGTACAGCACTCCAGACCTCTCTACCAATAGGTACCATCCCAATTGGAGGAATCATCCTAATCTGCGGTATGGGAACTCATCCCAACAACAACCGATGGCAGCACCTCAGAATCCTCCAGTGACCACTTCTGCACCTTCTGGACCTTCATTAGAAGATATGATCAAGCAAATGGCTGCAAATAACCTCCAGTTTCAGCAGCAGGTTGCAGCTTCACAGGCACAGTTTCAGCAGCAAACAAGTGCTAGCATTCAAGATTTGAGGACACAGATTGGACAGCTGGCCACATCCATGAATAATATACAGCAAGGTCAAGGGACAACCCAGCTGCCAGCACAACCAGTGATAAATCCCAATGCCTCCAATCCTAATGTGAGTGCCATATCTCTGAGATCTGGAAAAGTTGTTGAGGCCACCTCTGAAAAGGATGAAGAAACTGTTGAGGTAACTCCTGAGCCTATTGTTGAAGTTGAAGTTGAGAAAGTGTACAGACCACCAATCCCATTCCCACACAGATTACAGAAAAATAAGAAGATTGGTGGTGAAGACAAAGAAAGGGAGATTCTTGATGTGTTCAGAAAGGTAGCTGTTAATATTCCACTGTTGGATGTGATCAAGCAAGTGCCCAAGTATGCCAAATTTCTGAAGGACCTATGCACCAACAAGAGGAAGATGAAGAATAATGAGAGGGTTGATTTGGGAAGAAATGTCTCAGCTCTTATTCAGTCTAGGCCTGCACCAGAAAGAGTTGCTTCTTCAGCCCCTACTCAGGCACTACCACAGAAGTGCAAGGACCCAGGCACATTTACTATTCCATGCACTATTGGGGACAGGAAGTTTGAAAACTGCATGCTGGACTTGGGAGCATCCATAAATGTCATGCCTACCTCCATCTTTAACAACCTTGATCTTGGGCCTTTGCAGTATCTGTGTCTTACCATCCGGTTGGCTAACAGGACCGAGTTCCGACCCATGGGAATGGTAGAAGATGTGCTAGTGCAAGTTGATGATTTGATCTTCCCTGCTGACTTCTACATCTTAGACATGGCAGGAGAGACATTCCAGTAGATCACCAATAATCTTGGGCAGACCATTCATGAAGACAGCCAAGACTAAGATTGATGTGCATGATGGGACTATGTCTATGGAGTTTGGTGATATTGTGGCCAAGTTCAAGATCTTTGATGCTATGAAACACCCACTGGAGGAGGACTCTGTTTTCCACTTAGAGTTGCTTTCTGAGCTTATTGAGGATACCCATGAGGACTTTATTTCTGATTTTCCATTCATTTCTGGTTTTGATGATTTGTATTCATGTACTAATTGTACTAACACTAACCCGTGTTCAGTTTGTGCTGAGTTTCTTGATTCAACCTTGCAGGGTGATAGTGATAGTGAGAATGAAGCTGTTTGTTCTGCAGGAGTCCTTGACATCATGGCTACTCCTAATGTGCCATCCATTGAGCAGCCACCATCCCTAGAGCTCAAGCCACTTCCTGGGAACCTGAAGTATACCTACCTGGAGACAAATGAAAAACTTCCAGTCATCATTTCTTCTAGCCTTGATTCTGACCAGGAAGCAAAGCTTTTAGAGGTTCTGAAGAAGCACAAGAAGGCTATTGGGTGGACATTGGCTGATATTCCAAGAATTAGCCCCTCCAGATGCATGCACAGAATTCTATTGGAGGATGGAGCTAAGCCAGTTAGACAGGCCCAAAGGCGACTAAACCCATTGATTTTGGATGTGGTGAAGAAAGAGGTGACTAAGCTTCTACAGGCAGGTATTATATACCCCATCTCTGATAGTACTTGGGTAAGTCCGGTGCAAGTTGTACCAAAGAAGTCCGGTCTCACAGTAGTTAGGAATGAGAATAATGAGCTTGTACCTACTAGAGTCCAGAATAGCTGGCTAGTCTGTATAGATTATAGGAAGTTAAACCAGGCCATCAGAAAGGATCACTTTCCTTTGCCGTTCATAGATCAGATGCTGGATCGGCTGGCTGGTAAATCTCATTATTGCTTTCTTGATGGCTTTTCCGGGTATTTCCAGATCCATATTGCCCCTGAGGATTAGGAAAAGACCACTTTCACGTGCCCCTTCGGTACGTTTGCCTATAGGAGGATGCCATTTGGCCTTTGTAATGCTCCTGGCACCTTCCAAAGATGCATGCTTAGCATTTTCTCTGAATTTATTGAAAATTGAATAGAGGTGTTCATGGATGACTTCACTGTATATGGCTCCTCATTTGATGCATGTCTGCATAGTCTGAGTTTAGTTCTACAAAGATGCATTGAGACTGATCTGATTTTGAATTATGAAAAATGCCACTTTATGGTAGAACAGGGGATAGTTTTAGGTCATGTTATTTCTAAAGAAGGCATTTCAGTAGATCCTGCAAAAATTGATGTGATTTCTTCATTGCCTTACCCATCTTGCGTACGTGAGATCCGTTCTTTTCTTGGACATGCAGGTTTCTACAGGCGCTTTATAAAGGACTTCAGCAAGAAAGCTCTGCCATTGTCAAACCTGCTGAAAAATGATGCTGTGTTCCATTTTGATGATCATTGCAAGAAGTCATTTGACTATCTGAAAAAAAGCATTGACCTCTACCCCCATCATCCAGCCCCCAGATTGGACACTCCCTTTTGAACTAATGTGTGATGCTTCCAATTTTGCTGTGGGAGCAGTTCTGGCACAAAGGGTGGGCAAGGCTGCCCATGTAATTCACTATGCTTCTAGGACATTAGATGCTGCACAGTCAAATTACACCACCACTGAGAAAGAACTGCTAGCTGTTGTATTTGCACTTGATAATTTTAGGTCATATTTGCTAGGTTCTAGGGTCATTGTTTTTACTGACCATGCAGCTCTGAAGTACCTATTGAAGAAACCAGAAGCTAAGCCAAGACTGATCCGGTGGATGCTTTTGCTCCAAGAATTCAATGTGGAGATCAAAGACAAGAGTGGAGCTGAAAATTTGGTAGCCGATCACTTGAGAAGGATAGCAAGGGATGAGGATCCTTCTCCCATCCAAGATGACTTCCCTGATGAGAGACTTCTACATCTGTATGGGGTAACCCCCTGGTTTGCTGACATAGTTAACTTTTTGGTTGCTGGTGTTGTTCCTGCAGGTACAAGTAGACATAAGTTCCACAAGCTCAAGAGCGATGCAAAGTACTATGTGTGGGATGATCCCTACCTGTGGAAGTTTTGCAGTGATCAGGTGATTCGGAGGTGTGTCCTCGATCATGAGACAGAGTCCATTTTGCACTTCTCACATGCCTCTCAAGTTGGAGGACATTTTGGACCACAGAGGACGGCAAGAAAAGTCCTGGATTCTGGGTTCTACTGGCCCACGATTTTTAGAGATTCCTATGAGGTATACAGGAATTGCAAAGAATGTCAAACAACAGGCCCTGCCATCACTCGTAGGAGTGAGATGCCTCAGCAGCCCATGCTCTTTTGTGAGGTTTTTGATGTGTGGGGGATGGATTTCATGGGTCCTTTCCCTCCTTCTTTTGGTTTTGTATATATTCTTTTGGCTGTAGATTATGTTTCAAAGTGGGTGGAAGCAATCCCCACTAGGACTAACGATGCTAAAGTTGTTTCCAAATTTGTTAGGTCCAACATTTTTTGTAGGTTTGGCATACCTAAGGCCATCATCAGTGACCAGGGCACGCACTTCTGCAACAGAACCATGGAAGCCTTACTCAGAAAATATGGGGTTGTACATAGAGTTTCCACTGCTTACCATCCCCAGACCAATGGCCAGGCTGAAATATCCAACAGGGAGATCAAGCAAATTCTAGAGAAGATGGTGCAGCCGAACAGAAAGGAATGGAGCCGCCGTCTGGAAGACGCACTGTGGGCTCAGAGGACTGCTTTCAAGACACCTATAGGAATGTCCCCCTTCAGGCTTGTATTTGGTAAGGCATGCCATCTCCCTGTGGAAGTTGAGCATAGGGCATATTGGGCAGTAAAGAGCTGTAACATGGACATGAAGGAAGCTGGTGTTGAAAGAAAATTGCAGTTGCAGCAACTTGAGGAGCTTAGGCTAGAAGCCTATGAAAGCTCCAGGATTTATAAAGAGAAAACCAAACTTTTTCATGATAGGATGATTGTTAGAAAAGAATTTTCTGTGGGCCAGCTAGTCTTATTGTTTAACTCCCGCCTGAAATTGATGACTGGGAAACTTAGGTCCAAATGGGATGGCCCCTTTGTTGTGACTAACGTGTTTCCTTATGGTGCAGTCGAGATTACACGTGCAGGTACCCACAAGCCATTCAAGGTTAACGGGCAGAGGCTGAAGCCATTCCATGGTGTGGATGCTGTTGTTCCTGTGGATGTTAATGTTGAGGAGCTCTCCTTGGAAGCTCCCACCTACACTGATACTTGATCAGGGAGTTTCCTTTCCTTTCCCTCACTCTGATTTTATTGTTATGTTGTTTCATTGGGGACAATGTATATTTTAAGTGTGGGGGAGGGAACTAGTTGTAGTTTTGTTTATCTTGTATTTTTCTTTTCTTTGAATAAAGCTCCTGAATAATTTGAGAAGCTCAGGAGTTGTGTTGAGTCTTTTGTTGGCAAGTTTGATGGATTTTGATTGATTTTGCACAGATTGATTGCATGATTTATGTGATGATTCCCCCTAGGCTGAAATTTTTTTTGTTAGTGATCCCCATGTGATTGGAAACTGAATTTTGAGATTTTGTTATGATGGCATGATTTATGATAAGTTTGGGGTGATAGGAAGCACACACTAGGGATAGAATCTCTGTCAAACAATTTGCATGAATGTCCAGGTGAGGTTTTGAGCCTCCAACATGTTTTTGACTGTGTGAAAATCACTTTTCAAGTTGCACTTTCCTGAATTTGCTTGAGTCTCTTTTTGGTTTGCATGATTATATGTGTGTAGCAAATGATTTAGGCATTTTCTTTGTAAATAGCTACTTAGCCTAAAATAACCATCCCTAATGCATGTTCCCTAGTTAGCCCCATTGAGCCTATTAGCCTGTTAATTCTTGATAACCTTATGTTATAAGCTTAAAATCTGGAAAAAAACCATGTTAACCCGATCTTAGGATTAGGAGAGCATGGAATCTTAGGAAGAGAAAAGGTGCAAGAAACTAAGTTTGGGGTGGCTACAAGGTGTAATATGTTGTTTGGGATTGAGAAAAAATACAATAAAAAGGTTGGAGCCAAAGGCTTGTAGAAAAAAAAAAGAGAAAAAAAGAAAAAAATGAGAAAAAAGAAAAAAAAAAGAAAAATGTAGAAATATTAAAAAAAAAATAAAAGTATTGGAAAAAAAAGAGGTTGTAGTCACCCAAGGCAAAAAGATGAATGAAAAAAGGAACTTGAGTGGAATTCCAATGTTTTTAAGTGTTTCATGCTCTCTTAGTTCCTAGGGTCCTCAGCCTAGTTCCTTTGTATATCCTACCCTTAGCCAGGCCCCATTACAACCCATAAAAGACCTTTTGATGTTGCATGCATGTTTTCTGTGGGAATCATTTTGAGATGAAAATCAAATTTATGGGAAGTGCTTTTAAAAGTGAAATTGAGTGAAAGCCTAGACACAAACTGAGCGATTGAGTGAAACACAAATTTCCCTTGTGAGGAAGGCAGTTGTTTGAATTTGGTGATCTCCCTTTTGTGTGTAACTTAGATCCCTTGCTTAGATTTCTGATTGCTTGAATGATGAAATTCTCAATTGTTTAGAATGAATGATTGTGGGGATTGCTTTGTTTGAAAGGAGGGACATTGAAGAAAACTGTTTTGATGTAATGCTTGAATGTGTGCAAGGTTGATTGAATCTTTTAAGCTTGCCAGGTCTTGAGTCTTTTTGATTTTTGAGTTTTAGTTTGCTTGGGGACAAGCAAAGTTTAAGTTTGTGGTATTTTGATAAGCCTCTGGCTCATCTAGTTTTATAGCTAGTATGACCAGGGTTTTGTGCAAATTATATCCTATTTTCACCCAAATTAGATTAGATTGTCCTCAAGCAAGGTTTTGAGTCTCTAAAGTAGTTTTAGGCTAAATTACCCAGTTTTGAGTCAAATAATACACTTATAGCTGTGTCTTTTTTTCAGGTTAAGTTGGAAGTCAAGAGAATAAAGAAACAGGGGATTCGCCTCGCGAGAGTTTCTTCGCCTCGCGACCCCGAAGGCTGACTGTTCCAAGAAAATGCAAGGTCTCTGGTTCGCCCCGCGAGTCACCCAACCCTGAAAGTCAGAGACGATCACGGCTTGCCCGTGTTGAAGGTCACGGCTGTGGCAGTTTTGAAGTTGAAGAGTCTCGCCTCGCGAGCATCCATTCACCTCGCGATCCTGGAAGTCAGAAAGCATCACGGTTGGCCCCTGATGTTCATAACGGGCGTAATAAGAAGACTCTTCAGTTCCTCGCCTCGCGAAGGTGTGTTCGCCTCGCGAGAATACCAAAGGTTGCAGACTGTTCACAAGATTCGCGTCACCAGAGAGGCTTCGCCTCGCGAGATGGCAAAAATTCCTGAATGTTATAAATAGTTGTCTGGGCAGATTATGAACAACTTTTGCTTCTCCATAGTTTTACATATTTTCTGTGTTTTTTTCGTTATTGTCATGGAGAACTAATTTCTTAGATTAGTCTACTGTATGAGAATTCCATATACTTGAGGTTTTGTAATTTCTATTTTAATTGCTTCTCCCTTTTCAATACCATATTATACATTTCTGTTTGTTATTTCAGGAGTGTGTATTGTTGTATTGATTCGTTTCAGTGATGTTATGTTCCTATACTAAATCGCGTTTGTTATTTCGCGTGTGTTCATTCATGTTCGTTAGTTCATGAGGGCTTAACCCCGTTTGTTATTTCGGGAATAGGAACATATATCCGTAGTAGTGATTGCGTTGTTAATTGTTGCTACAACTGAAAGGGGATTAGAATCTGCTTAGGGCTTGGGATTACATGAACCAATGATAGTGGGAATTCGAGAACAGTAGATTAATCATTGTTTGCCATTTGATAATCTTTTTGAACTGCCTTGTTTTATTGCTCTGTTTTCATTGTCTTATTTTCTTTGATTGCATCCAAACAAAACCCCCCCCAAAACTGATTTTTGTGGAAAATAACACTTTAAGAGTCCGTGTGAGACGACATCCGAGTTGTCGCCCTAACTACAGTTTTAAAACCCGCTCGTTCTTTTTGGCGCGTGCGCGACAGCGCGACCAAAACCCAACAAGGCTGACACGATGAGGGTTATAGAAGAGAAGAAAAGAAAGAGGTTGGCTCGGCTGGAAAATCGTGAATACGAGGCTGAAAGGGTTCCCATCTGTGACATTCGACAGAGCTTCCGAAGTGCAGGGTTTGCATTCCTGAACCAAGCAGCAGCTGTTGAAGATGATCAACTCGTCGATCATGTTGTCAATCTGGTGTATCCATGCCCTCCGGATACAGAGCTCAACAATTGGGAGGTCATTGAGTTCCCCAGGACCATAGAGTTTTTTTCAAAGTAATTTTGTAATGCCTATCCTTTAGCTATGCCCAAGGCTCTAGGATTTTTGTTGTAATAGGCTTACTTGTTTCCGTTTCAGTATGACTTATCAATAAATGCATGCATTCAATATCTTTATGTTCTTATCCCTCTTTTCTTTTTTTACTTTCACTTTTATTCATCGTTCCTCACCAACAAATGTAGTTTCCCATCTTTAACCGTTATTCATTCATCTTTCCCTGATAACTACTGATGAGCCTCTGTTTGACTGGTTTTATAACTGGTAAAGACCTTGGCTTTGTGCTAATTTTATATCATTTTCACCCAAATTAGACTTGATTGTCCTTAAGTAGTATTTTGAGTCTGTAAAGTGTTTTTAGGTTAATTTAGTTGATTTAGAGTTAAATAAAGTACTTATGTTATTTTGTTTTTCAGGTTAATAAAAAGGAAATAATTCTGGTTCGCCCCGCGAAGGTTATCTCGCCCCGCGAGTCACCCAAGCCTGAAAAGTCAGAGACTATCACGGTTTACCCGTGTTGAAGATCACGGCTGTGGCAGTTTTGAAGTTGAAGAGTCTCGCCTCGCGAGCCTGGAAGTCAGAAAGCTTCACGGTTGGCCCCTGATGTTCATAACGGGCGTAACAAGAAGACTCTTCAGTTCCTCGCCTCGCGAATGATATGCTCGCCTCGCGATAATACCAAAGGTTGCAGACTGTTCACAAGATTCGCGTCGCGAGAAAGCTGATTCCAGAAACTTGTATATAAGTCTGTTTTAGACAGAACTGAATAGTTAGTCAGAGTTAGCCAGTTTTGGCTAGTCTTAGACAGTAGTAGTAGCTTTCAGTAGTTTAATTCTTGTCTTTTGTTTTTCCTTTGTAATGGAGAACTAGTCTCCTAGATTAATCTACTGGGATTGGTTTTCATTTACATTTGAGGTTCTGTATTTCCTGTTTTCATTTGCTATTCTCTTTTCAATGCAATGCTACATGTTTCTGTTTGTTATTTCAGGAATGTATAGTATTGTATTGATTCATTTCGGTGATGCTATGTTCTTATACTTAATCGCGTTTGTTATTTCGCGTGCGTTCATTCATGTTCGTTTGTTCATGAGAGCTTAACCCCGTTTGTTATTTCGGGAATAGGAACATACATCCGTAGTAGTGATTGCGTTGTTAATTGTTGCTACAACCGGGAGGGGATTAGAATCTGCTTAGGGCTTGGAATTGCATGAACCAATGATAGTGGGAAACCGAGAACAGTAGGTTAATCGCTTTAGTTTATTTGTTAATCTCTTAACTGCTCTGTTTTCTTGCTTTGTTTTCTGTTTTGTTTCTTTATTTTATTTCAATTCAAAACCCCCAAAACTAACTTTTGATTTTCTGTTAATAATGACAACACCTAAGAGTCCTTGAGAGACGATATCCGAGTTGTCGCTCTATACTACATTATTTTAATAATCGCTCGTTCTTTTTGGCGCGTGGCGACAGCGCGGCCAACTACCAAAATGCAGATCTAAAAGTGACTCTCTTGAAAATGACAGTGTTAATAACTCAGCATACAATTTTGACTTTCACATTGATAATGATGATGAGGTTGTTGATGATGACGGGGAAGTCCCACCTGAACTATTGAGGTTGGTAGAGCAAGAAGCCAGGGAAATTCGGCCCCATGAAGAGCCGAGTGAACTAATCAATTTGGGAACTGAAGATGATAAAAAAGAGGTCAAGATAGACGTTTCCCTGAAAGAAAAGGAGCGGAGCAGGTTGATCAGGTTGTTGATGGATTATAAAGATGTTTTCGCATGGTCATACCAAGACATGCCAGGGTTAGACCCTAGTGTAGCAGAACACAAACTGCCATTAAAGCCGGAGTGTCCTCCAGTAAAGCAGAAGCTACGAAGGATGAAAGCGGAAATGTCTTTAAAGATCAAGGAGGAGGTCAAGAAGCAACTGGATGCGGGTTTCCTAGAAGTGGTAAAGTATCCTCAATGGGTTGCTAACATCGTTCCTGTCCCCAAGAAAGATGGAAAGGTTCGAATGTGTGTCGACTATCGAGATCTGAACAGAGCTAGCCCAAAAGATGATTTTCCTCTGCCTCAGATTGATGTTCTTGTAGATAATACTGCCCAACATGCATTATTCTCTTTCATGGATGGATTCTCAGGATATAATCAGATCAAGATGGCACCTGAAGATATGGAGAAAACTACATTTGTCACTTTATGGGGAACCTTTTGCTACAAGGTTATGCCCTTTGGCTTGAAAAATGCTGGGGCAACATATCAATGGGCTATGGTGGCTTTATTCCATGACATGATGCATAAGGAGATAGAAGTTTATGTAGATGACATGATCGCCAAGTCCATATCCGAAGATGACCATGTTGATAATCTGCAGAAACTTTTTGAGCGGTTAAGAAAGTTTAAGCTCCGACTGAATCCAGTCAAGAGCACTTTTGGAGTTAAATCAGGCAAGCTTCTGGGGTTCATTGTTAGTCAAAGAGGAATAGAGGTTGATCCTGAAAAAGTTCGAGCAATCATCGATATGCCAGCACCTCGAACGGAGAAGGAAGTTCATGGATTTTTAGGAAGATTGAACTACATTGCTCGGTTCATCTCCCAACTAACCGCGACATGTGAACCAATCTTTAAATTGCTGCGCAAAAATCAAGCGGTGACATGGAATGATGATTGTCAAAAAGCCTTTGAGAAGATCAAACAATACCTACAAGAGCCTCCAGTCTTGGTTCCCCCAGTTCCAAGAAGGGCTCTCATCATGTATTTGACTGTGCTAGATGAATCAATGGGTTACGTGTTGGGGCAACACGATGAGTCGGGAAGGAAGAAGCATGCCATTTATTATCTAAGTAAGAAATTCACCAGTTGCGAAGCTAACTACTCACTGCTAGAACGCACTTGCTGTGCCTTGGCTTGGGCGGCTCGCCGTTTGAGGCATTACATGTTGTGTTACACTACCTGGTTGGTGTCCAAAATGGATCCGATCAAATATATCTTTGATAAGCCTGCTCTGACTGGAAGAATTGCTCGCTGGCAAGTCCTGCTGTCAGAATATGACATTGTCTATGTCACCCAAAAAGCAATAAAAGGGAGTTCTCTTGCGGAATATCTGGCCAATCAGCCAGTAGAAGATTATGGGTCGATGCAATGTGATTTCGGATTTCCCATGTGAAGATATAATGGTTTTGTTTGATCGCGAGCAATCATCAGAAAAAGAAAAATGGACCTTGTTATTTGATGGAGCTTCTAATGCATTGGGACATGGAATTGGGGCAATACTAATCTCACCAGAAAATGAGTATTTCCTTGTCACTGCAAGGCTTTGCTTTGATTGTACGAACAATATAGCCAAATATGAAGCTTGTGCGCTCGGGATCTTGGCAGCGATAGAATCAAAGGTAAGGATACTGGAGGTATATGGGGATTTTGCACTAGTCATCCACCAACTAAGAGGGGAATGGGAAACCCGAGATGCCAAGTTAATCCCGTACCACGATTACATCAAAGGTTTGATTAGGCAATTTGATGAAGTCACATTCCATCATATTCCCCGAGAAGATAACCAATTAGTTGACGCGCTGTCTACCTTGTCCTCGATGTTCAAAGTAAGTGACGAGAGGAACTTACCACTCATCAAAATGGAAAGTCGTGATCATCCTGCATATTGTCAAGTGATAGAGGAAGAGTCTGATCAAAAACTGTGGTACCATGACATCAAATGCTTCATCCAAAAGGGTATATCCTCCGGGCATTTCAGAAAACGACAAAAGAACTCTAAGAAGACTTGCAATGGGTTTCTATTTAGATGGAGGTATTCTCTACAAGATAAATCATGACATGGTACTGTTAAGATGCGTCGATGCGAAAGAAGCTAAACGGATAATTGAGGAGGTCCATGAAGGGTCTTTCGGAACACATGCGAGCGGGCATGCAATGGCAAGAAAAATCTTGAGGGCTGGCCAATACTGGTTGACAATGGAAGCATACTGCTTTAATTATGCAAAGAGGTGCCATAAGTGTCAAATATATGCTGATAGGGTTCATGCGCCGCCAGCTCCCTTGAATGTCATGACGGCACCCTGGCCATTCTCAATGTGGGGAATGGATGTGATCGGTCCAATCGAACCAAAAGCCTCGAATGGGCATCGCTTCATTCTTGTTGCCATTGATTATTTCACAAAGTGGGTTGAGGCCGCATCATATGCCAATGTGACCAGGAATGTCGTGATCAAATTTGTAAAAAGAGAATTAATTTGTCGTTATGGGTTGCCAAGTGAGATTATCACTGATAATGCGACTAACTTGAACAACAAGATGATGAAAGAGATGTGTGAAAACTTCAAGATAAAACATCACAATTCCTCCTCGTATCGCCCAAAGATGAATGGGGCAGTTGAGGCTGCCAATAAAAATATCAAGAAGATTGTCCAAAAGATGGTGGTGACGTATAAGGATTTGCACGAGATGTTACCTTTTGCTTTGCACGGCTACCGTACCTCTATTTGCACCTCGATAGGGGCAATACAGTATTCTTTGGTGTATGGGATGGAGGCAGTGCTTTCGATTGAAGTAGAGATCACCTCATTAAGGGTACTGAGAGAAGCAGAATTGGAAGAAGCTGAGTGGGTCCAGGATCTACTCGACCAATTGAATCTCATTGAAGAGAAGCGATTAGCAGCATTGTGTCACGGTCAATTGTACCAAAAAAGGTTGATAAGAGCTTATGAGAAGAAAGTACGCCCGCGGCAGTTTCGGGAGAGTGATCTAGTGCTCAAAAAGATCCTACCAATCCAAAAGGATCATCGTGGGAAGTGGACCCCGAACTACGAAGGACCTTACATTGTGAAAAAGGCCTTCTCAGGAGGAGCTTTAATTCTCACAGGATGGATGGGGAGGATCTTCCACTCCCTGTAAACTCAGATGCAGTCAAAAAGTATTATGCTTGAACACACTTCCAAAAAAAAAAAGAGTGAAAAATGAAAAAATAAAAGCTTGTTAGGCTGAAAATCTGAAAAGACAGTCTAAGCAAAATTTAGAGAACCCGCTAGGCTGAAAACCTGAAAAGGCGGTCTAGGTAAAAGTTAGGGTTCAAAAAAATAAAATAAACAAGGGAAGTGTCGTCAAGCCGATGAACTGGGGTAATCAGTGGGCTAGATGCATGAAGACTGGGGCAGATAGCATGCTCAGATGATGATTAATGAACAATCAAGATAGTATGAGGGATATTAACACTAGTCATGGAAAAAGATGTCACTTGAGGAGATGTGTTTCCACTCCACAACCTTTCTGCAATTCCATACTCCATTGTAATATCTGTTTTGTATACCTTTTCGGTCCAAATATAATGACATTGACTCCCATTTCTTTTTACCCTTATCTCTTTCACTTAACTTTTGTCGATTGTGTGTGTGCATTCATCATGATAAGTATATACTGAAATGTGAAACATGTATTGGTGTCTTCAAGATGCATTTAGAATTCCCTTGAAAAATCTCAAAAATTCGTAAAGAACAAGATGATCTCCCGACAAAGGACACCGTGGCCTGCCGACAAGAGGCACGGGGACAATCATTGAAAAGGAAGCACACCCTTTCAAAAGTGCTTAGCCTTTATTCTCCATGAAGACAGGACACGTTTTAGTTCAACTCAGAGCTTGTCTGTGATCAACACTTTAAGGGGTCAAGGGTGATAATAAAAACCACCTAAAAGATGAAAAAATAATATTACAGGCTTTCCTTGTGTTGCATTAAAATCATTTGAGTTTTTCATCAAGCATATACGACATTTATGGCATCATGAATTGCAATTGTTTCTCTTCTTGTGAGCACAAAACCCAATAAATTGCACAAACATCGCAAGCTTTTAATCCTTTTGCCTTCAAGCTTCAGCGGACAACCGACTCCGTAAGCTTTTAATCCTTTTGCTTTCAAGCTTCAGCGGACAATCGACTCCATAAGCTTTTTTTACCTTTCCTTTAAAGCTTCAGCGGATAACCGACTCCGCAAGATTTTAATCCTTTTGTTTCCAAGCTTCAGCGGATAACCGACTCTGCAAGCTTTTCGCATTTCCTTTTAAGCTTCGGCGGATAACTGTCTCCGCAAGCTTTTAACCTTTCTGTCAAGCTTCGACGTGTACCATACCCCGTAAGCTCTGCTTGTTTTCAGGCTTCGGCGGATACCCGACTCCGCAAGCTTTTCGCATTTTGCTTTCAAGCTTCAGCGGATAACCGACTCCGCAAGATTTTAACCTTTATGTCAAGCTTCGACGGGTACCATACCCCGTAAGCTCTACTTGTTTTCAAGCTTCGGCGCATAACCGACTCTGCAAGCTTTTAATCATTTTTGCTTCAGCGAACAACCGACTCCGTAAGCTTTTAACATTTCTTTTAAAGCTTCGGCGAATACCCGACTCCGCAAGCTTTTCGCATTTTGCTTTCAAGCTTCAGCGGATAACCGACTCCGCGAGCTTTTAACCTTTCTGTCAATCTTCGACGGGTACCATACCCCGTGAGCTCTGCTTGTTCAAGCTTCAATGGACAAACGACTCCGCAAGCTTTTTATCTTTCTGTTCGAGCTTCTACAGGCAGTCCATCCCTTAAGCTTTTAATTATGCATCTGTTTACTTGTCAGTGAACTCCGGCCAAAATTGGAGTTCGTGTCTTTACTCGTTTCTTATAATGATAATAGGTTAACTACGGTTACACCTACTATCTAATAAGAAACAAGTAAAGAGGGACAACTGTGAACACCTAATTTTGCCCGGATTTTTTTAATCAATGTTTTAAAAAAAAAAAGACAAGACTAATAACAAAAAAAAAACTTTGCAAAAAATGTTTTTTATTCTTGGCCCATTACATCATCAAATGGAGCCCATTTTCGTTTTTATCTTTTGGGCCCATTATCCCAAACCCAACCAAAAAATTGTTGTTATTCTGATTGTTAAAATAAAAAAAAAGCGTAAAAAAAAAAAAATTTGAAATGATCAGCTCCCATGCTTGTACCCCTCTTTGGCTTCTTCTTCTTTTTCAAAAAAAAAGGGGACAATGGTACAAGCCATCCCTACCCTTGCTGCCCCTGCAAGGTGGTGGAGCAAAGGCTGATTTGCTCCCCACTACTTGTATCCCCACCAGCTGACCCAACAGGAAGATTTTTCATCTTCTTCCCTCTAGTGCTATATATTGAACAATGACCAAAGGAAGAAAGGGGGAAGAAAAACGAAAATTTTCTTTTCCATTCTCTGTTTTTGCTTTCAAAAAAAAAAGTCAACCAAAAAATACTGAAAGAAAGAGAGCAAGAACAGAGAGAAGAAAACTATGTAAAAAGAAAAAGGACCTAGAGACCACAATCCTTTTTTTCTTCTTATCCACGACCACTTCTTCTTCTTTGATTTTTTTTCTTATTCTGCTACTCAGAACCCATCTCCTTCTTCCTCTTAACTTCAACTCTTCTTCCTCCTTCACCCAAGACTCAGCCGTGCACCGCCCCAGGAGCCACCTCCGGCCACTGCTCGACGCAAGGGAGACGACCCCACTTCGCGCCGTGCCTGTACAGTCGTCGACCATCGCATCGAGCCGTGCACCCACCATCATTGAAGGAGTTTGGCCGCCGCACGACAGGGAGGGGGTGACCACGTGAACCGCCGCCTTCTGGATCGCCCTCCTCCTCCGCGCAAAACGTGCCCTCCACCGCGAAATCATCCAACCGCCGCCCTCAGTCCGATCAACGCCGTGTCGGAGACCTTGCAGCCACCACCATATCCTTTTCTTCCTTGGACCACGAACCAGATCCGCTCACTCCCGCCACTAGATCACCTTCCATCCTCCACGGCATTCGAATCGGATCGGCGCCGTCCACTGCGTGCCTCTGCTCCCGCTTCCATCCTCCGCGCCTCCACCGCGTGCCTCTGCCCACGTTTGCCATCTTCTTGCCTTCCCACAGAACCACCACACTTGCTTCTCCTCTCATTTTCTGTGGGTAATGTAGTCTGTGTTCGTTTTTCTTTAGTTTGTTTTGCCTTTATTTATGATATGTTTGGCTATTAGTATGGGCTTCTGATATGATTAGTTGGGCTTTGGATGGATACTTTTTTCTCTCTTCAAATTGTTACTATGTATTGGGCTTATAATTGAGTCTTTCTGACTTTAGATCGAAAATATTTTCTTTTAAGCTAAAAAAGGGATTATCTGAGATATGATGTTTTGTTACTCTTTGTTTTTTTAGAACATCTGAGTTATGACAACTTGGTGTTCCTCAGTTTTTTAACACAGAAAAATAATTTCTTTTTGAAATAAAATAAATAAATAATAAGTTACTTTCTTTTGAAATAAAAAGGGAATTTCCTGAATTCACACAACAATCTACGACGTTGATGTATGATTTTTTTTCATCCTCAAGTGTCGTATGAGTTGTAAGGGTTCAACGTATAGTTTGACTATCTTTAACCATGTGCAAAAGTAAATCCCCTTGTGTTAAAAATAATAAAATGTTTTTCTAATTTACTCTTTTACAAGATTTTATCAAAATTTATAAGATGAAAAAAATCTCTTTAATTCACGCAACAATCTACGACGTTGATGTATGATTTTTCATCCTCAAGTGACGTATGAATTGTAGGGGTCTATCGTATAGCTTTGTTATCTTGGACCCTGTGCATGAGTGAACTCCTCCTTTTGTGTTAAAAAAAATAATGAAATATTTTTAATTTGTTCTTTTAACAAATTTAGTATTCTTTTTTTTCTTATGAAATAATACCTTTTGAGTTCACGCAACAATTTACAATGTTGATGTATGATTTTTCATCCTCAAGTGTTGTATGAATTGTAGGGGTTTATCGTATAGCTGTTATCCTGAATCCTGTGCAAAAATGAATTCCCTTTTATTAAGAATAATAAAATATTTTCAATTTGCTCCTTTAACAAATTTTATCCAACTTTTTTTTTGTAAAAAAAATAAATAAATATCTCCTTTTTGATTCACACAACAATCTGCGACGTTGATGTATGAACTTATTCATCCTCAAGTGTCGTATGACTTGTAAGGGTTTATCGTATAGCATTGCTATCTTGGACTCTGTGCAAAGGTGAATTTATTTTAAAATAACATTCTTCTCTAAAAAACAAGAAATCAAAAAATCAAATCTTTATCAAAAATTAAAAAACAACCAACCAATCAAACTTTTCCTAAAGAACTACGTGGCTTTGAGTTTCCCATCGCACCCGGGAATACGTAGGAGCAAGATAAGCCATCTTGTCAAGCCAAAACTAAATTTTCCTTTTTTTGTGTCTCTTTTTATGTTAAAATAATTAATCAAAAATAATTAATTTTTTCTATTTTTAGGGGTGCCCTATGGACTTATGTGCCATGTTCAACCTCATTTAGTTTTTACAAACAATAAATTCAAAAATAAAAATTCAAAAATATAAAAAATTAAAAATTAAAAAATAATTCTTTCTTGTAAATAATTTTTGGGGTAAAATAAATATTTAAAAGGTTATTAAAATATTTTTTGCACAACTAACTTGAGGTACCGTTTTTTAAACGGGCGTTGTGGGGTGCTAACATCTTCCCTACTCGTAACCGACTCCCGGACTCGTCTCTCTTTTCTTTTTTTAGACCAGTTTACCTTTAAACAATTGGGTTTTCTAAGATTTTCCCAATAAAAATTTTAGTGGCGACTCCACTGTCCTTTTTATTTCCCTTTTTCGCGGCGCCCGGACGGGACGGTCGCGACAATTATCAATTATAAATTATAATATACAAGTGTGATTAAAATACGTGCTAATGTCAATCAGAAGTTTGCTATGCACTTGAAAATCAAAGATAATTATATTGTTGTAAACCAGAAGTTTACTAGTCTTAATAATTTTATTATTTGGCATATCGACAACTATGTGATTGAAATACGTGCTAATGTAAACCAGAAGTTTTCTATGCACCTGAAAATCAAAGTTAATTACATTCTTACAAACCCGAAGTTTATTAGTATAAATAATTTTATTATTTGGCATATGGTCAATTAAGCGATTGAAACACGTGCTAATGTAAACCAGAAGTTTGCTATGCACCTGAAAATCAAAGTTAATTATATTGTTGTAAACTAGAAGTTTATTGGTCTAAATAATTTTATTATTTGGCGTATAGCCAATTACACGATTGAAACACGAGCTAATGTACACCAGAAGTTTACAATGCACCTGGAAATCAAAGTTAATTATATTGTTGTAAATCAGAAGTTTACTAATCTAAATAATTTTGTTATTTGGCATATGACCAATTACGCCATCCGAAGTCAATATTGATTATTCATATTAATGTCATTAAAGGGACAGAAGATTCTTCAATATAACGAGTTTCCATATGTTATGTATTTTGAATGCAAAGGTTTAAAGCTAGAAGTCAGATGATCAAATGTTTGATTACTTTCAATTTGCAACCAGATGTTTGCAAAAGTAATTAAATGTTTTGAAAGATCCCATATTATGGTTCCTAAATGGAACATAGTTTTTAATATGTTGTATTCTAGTAGATCCTGAAGAAATCTACCAAGTTTCAAAGATATACATGACAGAAGGTATCGTATTGAATCCAAAAAATGACGGAGAAGCAAAATATCTCTTTATTACTTATTCAAATTTTGTACCAAAAGTACATGTTATAGACATTTTCAAGTTCCTTTTTAGGATTATGTACTTTACAAAAGTGATGATGAATGAGTGAAATTGTATGCACCAGAAGTGCTTATCATCTTTTGTACTTTGGCATGATTGCCTCTTCCATCTAAGTTCAATTGTCATAGACCCAGAAGGTCACTAAGTCACATGTACCAATCACAAATATTTTTGCATGGTTAATTATCCCAGAAGGAAAACCTGTGAGTATGGTACATAACTCATGAATTTAAGGTACTTTAGAAGAGTTGTAGACCTATTGGTACAAAGAATATTGTTCCTTAGAGGAAAATAAAATTTCAATGTGATGCTCCAAAAGAGGTCAGTGAGACCCTGGAAGATGTCAAAAGTTATATAGATCAACAACACCCTATTTCAAGAGAAGTAACCCCGAAAGTGGTTCTGGTACCGGTAAATTATGAGATATCATTAAAATATGGAAATATAAGGGGAAGATATATTGTTGATAATATATTTGCATATGTAATAGCAATTTCTTATGAAATTATTAATGATAATGAATGTGTGAAGCATAAATTATAGAGGAATGTCGACATTAAATTAATTGGCCAAAAATTGAAAGGAATAATGCAAGATGAGCTATGGTTATTAGCCAAACTAAAGCATTTGGACCAGTAGTCCAAACACCTAAAGTTGTCATTTTTAGTTATGAATGTAATTACATTTGAATTGTTGATTAGTTTGGTAGTCCCGGAAGGATTTGGCACACACTTAATAGAAGTAATGACAACTTACTTTCTTAGCTCGTTAGATAATGACATATATATATATATATATATATATATATATATATATATATGAAAATCCCCGAAGGACTTAAGATGCCTGAAGCATGCAATTCAAGACCTCGACAAATGTACTATGTTAAATTGCGAAGATCAATGTATGGGTTAAAGCAATCAGGACGAATATAGTACACTCGTTTGAGTGACTATTTATTGAAAAATATGTATGATAATAATCCTATATGTCCTTGTGTTTTCATCAAGAAAACAAATTCTGGATTTGCAATAGTTGTTGTTTATGTTGATGACTTAAACATAATAGGGACTCCAGAAGAGATCTCAAAGACTGTTGAGTATTTACAAAACGAGTTCCAGATGAAGGATTTTGGAAAAATAAAATTTTGTCTTGAATTTCAAGTTGAACATTTTGCAAGTGGAGTACTTATTCATCAATCTTATTATATATATTTTTATATGGATAAGGCATATCTATTAAGCACTCCAATTGTTGTTTGTTCACTTGATGTGAAAATTGATCCTTTTCATCCATGGGACGATGATGAAGGAATTGTTGGTCATTAAGTACCATATCTTAGTGTCATTGGATCACTTTTGTATCTTGCAAATAGTACTAGACTAGATATAGCTTTTGCGGTGAACTTATTAGCAAGATCTAGTTCAACATCAACCTGAAGACATTGGACAGGAGTTAAACATGTTCTCCGTTCTCTCCGTGAGAAACTACTATCTCATGACGATCCGTGAAGCAAATAATCATAACTAGCTCATCAAATCATTCAGATATATTTTCTATTCTTGAAGCAAGTTGTGAGTGCATATGGCTAAGAACTATGATCAAGTACATTAGAGGAGCATGTGGATAAATGAAAGAAGCGGTCAAGCCAACAACATTGTATGAAGAAATGTGACATTGATGTTTGCAAAATTCGTTCAAGTGACAACCCATCAAATCAATTCACGAAGGCATTGTCCATTTCATTTTTCAAGAAACATGTGCATAACATTGGGATGCGTCAACTAAAGGATTTTCATAATTGTAGTCTTGAGGGGAAGTAAGTTATTATGAACATTGTACTCTTTTTCCTCCGCTAAGTTTTTATCCCACTGGGTTTTTCTAACGAGGCAATTGTCATGATGTATAGTCATCCAAGGGGAAGTGTTATAAATATTTAGATGTTATGGATGGCTATATCAATTTGTTATCTCACAATATCTTTACCATTACTATGTATTTACTTCTTATTTATGGCTGTTGATTTGGTCCAGGATTAGTGGTCCATTTACCTCTATAAATAGGACCCTAGGTTTCACTCTTGTATTCACTCAATCAGATCAATACAAAGATCATAGCTAGTTCTTGAAGAACTAGACTCTGAATCCTAATTCCCGAAGAACTAACATTTGAGTCCATATTTCTATTGTCTTCATCTCCCTATTTTATTTTCTATTTATAACATTATTATAATTTTTCTAACAATTCTATCCATTAATAATTAAATTAATGGTCTTTTTTAACTATTTATTTCAAAACTTTATCAGTTACTTAATATTTTAATTATTTTCCCCTCTCTCTTGTACCTCAGTTTCCTTTTGTGCCTTTGGGTCTATTTGATTTGTTATAAATTAAGGAACAGCACGGAACAACACAACTTTTTCCCCGTTTGATTGCAAAAATGGTTATGGGACAATACAAAAAATTAGATGAAGGACGGAACAAAAATGAGAAAATTTGTTACTCACTTAATCAAGTGACAACTTTTTGTCCCATTTACAAAGTGAATAAAATGACAAAAATATCCCCCATTTCCCCTCTTTCTGTCACGCACGACCTCCACCAAACCCACCTATAGACCGAGTGATGATGTGGGTGTGTAGGATCTCAATCTAATGATATTGTTGATTAATACTTTTAACTCCTTGTTTAAATGATGGACGGTAAAGTGGCGGTGCAAAGGGCAGCAAGGCGGCGGCACGACAATCTATACTATATACATTTTCGAATAAAACTCATTGAATGCTCTTTCAAGTGTCATCTCGTCAGGCATTTCATATTTAATGTATTATTTCGTAGAAAGCATTTATACATCTAACGATTTTTTTGCATAATTATGGAAGGTTTCTATGTCTAGCTTTTAATTAGAGCAATCATGCGAATTCACTATGGGTCAACCATTTTAATTTTTAGCATTAACTAAAGTAATTGGTATTCAAATTTGAATCTTTAATCAAATTATTTAAAAAAATACCTATTTCAGCATAATCCATCCTATAAATCCAATAGATTTTAAAGAGAGAAGAAAAAAATGATAAATAAATATATGTTCTATAAATAGTTAACTTGCACGGGAAAAAAGGATAAATAAATCAAATAGATTTTTAAAGAGAAAATAAAATTAATAATATGATATATAAATATATTTTATAGAAATAGTTCACTTGCATGGGGATAAGAGGATAAATAAATCAAATAGATTTTAAAGAGAGGAGATAAAATATGATAGATAAATATTTTTCCGGCAAAAAAAAATATAGATAAATATATTTTATAATAATGATTAACTTGCAGGGGAATCAATAAAAAACAATTTTAAGAGAGAAGGTTTATAAATCAAATAGATTAAAAAAAATCATAATTAAACTTATACGAGGATTTATTGTTTATATTTTACATAACAAAATTTTTTAAAAATTATGTCTACATGATTAACCTCATAATTCAATAATTTGTGGTATATAATTCCTCAACAAAAATTTTTAAACTAAAAATGTGAAATAAACAATTACATATTTTTTAATGAAATCCAAAAAAATTAGCATATTCCTCGTGCATGGCACGTGTCAGTTACTCTAGTAATTTAATAAATTAATAAATAAGAGTATAGCATGACAATAATTTAATGATAGATAAAAAATAATTTAAATTATAATTTTTTTTTGTGTCTTTTGATAATGCAAATGAAACATTATATAGTACATAGTATGTTTTAGTAAATTTTACGTTGTTCTGTCCTGTACATAAGTATACCAAACTATTTACAGTACTAAATTGTTTGTCTTGTGTGCATCAATTAACAAACATTATGCAGAATAAAAAATTGTATTGTGACTTAACTACTACTGTAATATTCTTATTATTGTGTCCTGTGATGTGAATCAAACGGTCCCTTTATCTTTCTTCTACCATTCTATTTCCTAATTTTTAATTCTATTATCCTCCTTTAGATAGTCGGCCTATGGCATCAAGTTTTATTATAAAACTTTAATAGGTGATTTTACAGTTCAAAAAATTAAGAAAATAAATGATAATTAATGAATTATATGATTTTTTTTATCTATGTGTGAAGTATTTATTGACTTCGATGATGATTAATCTTCGTTGAGGAATCTGATTGGGCCACCTTTGATGGGATCTCCCTTTAATCATGTTTTTTTTCCCTTCCATCCACAAGGTTTGAACCCGAGACTATGCTCAAGGGATCCAAACCCAATTTTACTCAGACCAACGTAACATTGATAGATGAATTATATTATACTAAACTCCAAACAGTCTCTTCTTTTTTTTTTCTTTCTAAAACCACAAAATTTCTTGACAGGATCTAAATGTAGAGGTACATAAACACAATTAAGTAACTTCCTTTGACCAAAATTAAGATGGGACAGGCAAGGCATCATTATTCCATCATCCTTCTGTTTTTTTTTTATTGAGTATATTGTATTCAGGATGAATTCTATTGATTGCAGTTATATTTAATAAAGTTTTAAATCTTTATTGTAAAATAACATAGCAACTTCTTGGAAAGCTAATGGCCTTACTCCCATCTGATGGCGTCATGGTCAGGAATTCCGGCTCCTCCGTCCACGCAGAACTTCTCATTGCCCTGGTTGCATGGCCGTGATTTTCTTATCTTAGTTAACACATTCAAAATAAATTTCTAACTTCACATGAATTTTTGTGTATATTTGTAAATATGGTCTATCTCATCTACACCAAAACTTATCAATCTTAATATCCTGTCAACAACACTGTTAGCCCAAAATTCTCCTTGAGATTAATCATTATGAAATGTGAATTTATAACTTTATAACACAAACTTTCACTGATTAACTTCCATAAAAGATGACAACAGGAATCGACTCTACTACAAAACGTTGATGGGAAGCAAAAAGCATATGAACATGTATGTTTGCAATCGATATTAAAATAACTTGGCTAACTTATTATTACTGATGTACAAAACAAGTTATGTTTTGCCCTACATCTTTTTAAGGTAATTTGAAATATATGATAATAAAAAACCAGTTCTTACCTTGAAGACTAACATTTGAATACAAAACCTGAGCAAGGTATCATTTGTAATAGATCACAGGTTTATTGGAATCCAAATCCCATATGCCTCCTTCCTTCACATAATCAAGATACCTCGCGATTTCAGGCTTAGCTGTTACTTTCTTCTTCCGGCGAAAATCAAATAAGCTAAAGAGAGGGTGAGTCTTCTTCTCCTTTTGATTATTTTTATCATTGGCCTTCTTAGTGGGGTTTCTCTGTAGATTGATGTCCCCTAAGGTTGAACCTTGAGCTCGAGAAGGCAAACTTGTGCTCCTCTTCAACTCTTCATCATTCGAAGTTCCATCGACAGCATATTCTTTTTCTAACTTCTCATACTTTGCAGAGCCTCTCCTAGTGCTCGTAGATCTAAACATGACTGGATCCTATTGTTTGAATTTTGAAAGGAAAAATATTTGGTGGGGATTGAGAGAATGAGATAACTTGTAGCACTTACCATAAATAGGTTTATATATTTATCTCTAACGTCAGCTTTTTTTGAAAGTGATTGAAACTCCTTTATATATATATATATATATATATATATATATATATGTATGTATGTATGTATGAATGAGTGATGCTAACGAGGATTCTTAGGACACTGTTTAATGAATTAAGAAAAGTAAGTTTTTATTAGAAAACTAAATATTTCACATTTTCAAATATTAAATACATCAATTCTTCATACAACATTTTTTTTTTGCTCTTTAAAGAATACCCTAAAAATATTTGTTAGTATTTTCATATATATATATATATATATATATATATATATATATATATATATATATATTAGAGTTGGTTTGCCAGTTGGTTTCTTCATTTGGGTTTTATGTTTTAATGCTTGCTCTCGTGTTCTTCGATGTTTACTGTAAGGCTGTTTGAAAGCAGGATCAATGATGCAATTTTTGTTGACTTTTTGTGCCGCCTCCAACAATGCCATCCGTAGTTTGGAATTATGAACTATCCAGGACCACAAGAATTGAAAAAATTAATTGCAAATATGACCATTTAATTTTTGGAGAATGCTTGAAAGATTCAGAAGCTTATATTGGATCTCTGCACAAAAGATGAGATGGAGTTAACTATAATTATGCAGTAAAACCTGTATAAATATGAAGTAATATATAGGCAATACGTGTATTTGCTATTTAGCATTTATCCAATCTGAATCCCTCGGTCAAACCGTCAAAGTGCCCCTAACTGCATGCGCTTTTGGCCTTTTTGTTTATTTATATTTATTGCTTGCAAATAGAAACATTGAAACATTCAAACAAAATGCCAGGGAGACGGGGAGAGTAGACAAGCAAAGTATGACTGAGAAATTAAAATAAATGTTTTTGACTTGGACATGCTCGATGCTTCTAAATGCAGCCATCTGAAAGTTCAAAACAATTAATAATAGTTTATTTCAAATATACTGTTAAATAGCAATTTTTCCCTCATACCATAAGAAAATGTTGATGAGCGTTTAAGACTGAAGTAAGTAATTAAAAAAACAAATCCATCCGTAGGAAGTTAGGGAGAATGAAACACAATCTTCCTAACACTTCATAGTACTTATATTGTTGTGGACCAAAATATCCCAATATTTGACCCATAAAGAAACTCGACCTAGTAAGGACCTAAAGATCCATGTGGCCGGGTAAGCTGCCCTCGATCGAGCAAAACGCTCGGTCAAAACCCCCACCCTTATCCAACAGCGTATTAGGCCTGGGCCGCCCCTGACACACGGTTTTCCTAATCACCATCACCGCATCTCCTCACTGAACGACGTCACGCAGCATAGGTGAACACTAGCTCTCAGGACATCCACATGCCACATGGTAAGGGACACTATGCGTGATAATCATGTTCATCCCTACCGATGGCACCATTATAAAAGGAGGCAAAAGACTGAGGTATGATTTTACAATATATCACACGTATACTATCTGTTACATCTTTACTAACTTAAGCATCAGAGTGTCTTTGTAGATACACCCCTATTCGGTCCAGCCTGAGGAGCCACGAAGAAGAAGAAGCACACAAGCCAACAACATCAAGCCTCAAGATCAGCAATTGAACCACTCTAACACAGGCCCAACCCTCAGAATTGACATTGAAATTGTGTTTTGGGCCTCTCTCAGGGGTCCGTCTTCAATGCACCCCGTAAAACGAGGTGTAATTTGCTCCACTGTGTTGGATTAGATTGTGACCGTTGGATTGACCTCTCTATGTAGGCGCTGACTACCTGTTACCTGTTGAGCTGGTTTTTTTGAGAATTTAACAATATTGTGCAACTTAATCCTTTAACTTTCAAATATTTATTTAAGAACCCTTGATTCAAAAATGGAATTAATATATTTTAAAAAAAAGTCAAAATTTAAAATGGAAATAATTTTTTTAGAATTTTTGTTTATATTTTTATATTTTAATAATACGATTAATATTTATTTCCCCTTCTTCATTTCAGATTAGGTTTTCCACCATTGAAGATTAAGCTTGATGAAGATGGAGACTGGGCAGGATTCAGAGGATGGCGGCGGCGACTTTGGCAGTGACGCACGGTGGTGGTCTATGGTAGAGCTGCTTCAATGGCCATGAATCTGTCGTCTGGATGCCGAACGACAGAGAGAGCAGATTTGAACTTGCGTCGCGTGGGTTTGGACTTATGCTTATACTCTCCAACTGGGTCAACTTAGGGACCATGCCGAAGCCGCCACCACCGAGTTGGGTTCCCTCACCACCGTCCAACTGGGTGGTGAGGTTCATAATGGATTCTCTTGGGGTTCCCACCATTGTGTTCTTGGGGATGCTTCCATTAGGGTTCGTATCTCTGTGGCTAACTTGGTTTCCACCGTACCTTTTTGCCGGACAAGGGTGGGGGTGGGTGGCGCGATGTGAAGGTTGCTGGAGATACTGAGTTTGAGATGAATGGGAGCGTGAGGGAGAAGATAGGGATTGGTAATAACAAAAAGTTCCTTAAGGTAGTAAAAAATTAAGAAAAGGTTAAAAAAATAAAATTTAAAAATAATAATTTTTAAAATGCACATGACATTAAATTTGTTAATTAATGAAAAATAATTTATTTTAATTAATGAAAAAACCTACAAACTTACTATCACAAGTCAAAAAATAAAGTGTAAATTGTAACACCCTAGTTTTTACACCTATGATTAATTATTTTATTTAGAGGTTTAAGTTTATTTTGTTATGTGGTTTAGTTTGAGTAATTAAATTACTCTTTTCAAATTATTTTATTGGGTGTGTTAGCACTGAATTACTTCAGTGAATGCACGTTTACTAGACAATAATTTACGTTATTGTCACTATTATACCAGTACAGAAAAATATTTTAATAATATGATTAAGAGAAAAACATTTTCATATATTTATTCTATTTAATTTTAGAGTTAAAAATATTTTGGTTTCACATTTATCGGAGATTAAATTTTGGACCGAGTATTTCCTTAGTTGATCAGTTCAACTATTAATCTTTACTCTAACTTGAATTTCGAAAACATATCCTTATCAATCTTTATTTTTACATTCCAAAAAGTAAAAACATGTTTATTTTAGGCCTAATATTTATCACTCATTTTGTACTTATCACTAAGTAACTAGTTTAAAAAAACTAAAGTTTCTCTTTTCTCTCTCTCTTATCTTCGACGCCTCCTCACCCCACTCTTCAACAGTTTTTTTTTTCTTTTCCTCACTCCATCTTCTTCCTCCTCCTTCTACTTCATCTTCTCCCCTATTTCTTGTCGGACCCGATCGCACGCCGCCCCTGCACGCCGCTCGGAACCGCACGACCACCGTTGAACCGCGTCGCACGAGAAGACAGCCGCGACCCAGCCGTCGTCCCACACGCACCTGGCAGCTGCTCCTCCATTCACCGCCGTGGAAACGAAGCTCCGCCGTCCTGCTCACCTCCAGCCGTCGTTCGACTGCATCAAGGGCGAAGAAGCCGACCTGAACCGCGTCCTCCTTGTTCCGCACGGTCTACTCCGTTTTGTTCCTCCGCTGTACCGCTGCAGCGCCGCCACCATAAGCCACCGCGGCGGAAACACCGTCAGCCACCACGTCTCCTTCTTCCTCTTAGTTGGGTGAGTGATTTTCTCATTTCACTTTGCCTAATTTCAAGAAACCCCAAATGGATTTTTAAAACCCTAACCCTAACCATTTGATTTCAGATTTTAATCTTGAAATTTAAGGTTGTTTTATGAGATTGGAACTGTGAATTTGTGTTTCCCTAAACCAATTTCATTATTATGAGTTTTCCCTAAATTTTAATAAGGAACCCTAAACCCCCAATTTGATTTTATTTGAATTTGGGTATGTTTTTGTGAAATTAATTATGATTTAGTGCAATTAGGACTCTTAATGGATGATTTCCAAAATTCTTTTTCATGATCTTTTAATCAAAACAAAGTTTCCTTAAAGGGTATTGGGAAGCGTGAGCTTCAAACTTGATTTTCTTTAAAAATAACCTTGTTTGGTAATTAGCTCAAGTGTTTAGATAAAGTTAGAATGTGTGTTTGATCATGTGAAATTGATTTCTTGATTTTTGGTTGTTGCGCGTTGTTAGATTCCCTTTCTGAGACGTTTGACACGGCTATGCTTGCTTGATGGAGTAGATAGTTACACTCTTGGAGCTAATGTGAGTATTAAAACGAGGATCCTTTACTTGTCTTCAAAGGTAAGGGGAGTTTGCCTAGGGATATTCAATAACTGCATGCATGTGTGTAGGTGTTTAACTGGATATTTATATGTTGATTGAGCTTACTTGATTACCTAATGTACTTGAACTGTTATGCTATTATCTGATGTTGAACTGTACTTGTTCTAAATGTTATAATGCATATATGTGATGAACTGCTTTCAACTGTGATATTGGCATTGAACTGATAATATATACTGTTGTTGATTGAAAGTTTGCTAAGCCAGACTTGCGTCTGTGCTCAACTGTTATAAGGATTAAAAACCTTAATAAGCTTTGAAGATGAAGGGATTGGTGTTCTTTTCCAAAAGCTCATTAACTTAAAGTACTTGTTTTTAATGTTGAAATGGTTGGGTGAACTATTGTTATACAAGAGAAAAATCATTTTCGAACTATGTGTCTTCAAGTGAAAACTTTCAAGGTTATTTGGCAATATCCTATTGGGGGAAATATTTCAAAGACAAAAGTATTTCAAAGATGCTTTATAAAAGATTTTCAAAGAAAATGTTTTCCTAAATATTTTAGAAACTTTCCGATAAGCCTGGATAGGTTATCGAGGATTCAGTTTTGAATTTGATTTCCACTGAACGAAAAATAAATACTTGAGAAAGAGAATCTAGTACGCGAGACATTGCCTCTAGTATTCAGTTATGCGCACGTGATCTTGGATCAGTGTTAATTCGGGACTATGAGTCCTATTCATGATGTTATGGACTGAGAGTCCAATTCTCGAAATTGAGGACAGTGCGTTCTGATTTCGTTGTGATGGACTTTAGGTCCTAATCACGTTGTGTTGGACTGTGTCTTCTAACCGCGTGTGATGAACATTGTTAAAGGTGAATGTGGACTTTAGGTCCTAATCACGTTGTGTTGGATTGTGTCTTCTAACCACGTGTGATGAACATTGTTAAAAGTGAATATTGTTTTCTATGACCACAAGCCTAGGACTGGTGCATCGGTCTCGGGCGTTGTGATTGAGCATTCGGACTGTGTGTCCTATGTTCCTAAGTTTTCAAGTGATGGGGAAATGATGATTAAGTCGTTAGCTTTGAGCTGCGACAGCGAAAAAGAATGAACACAAAGAAAACCTTTTAAATAAAATATTTTCTCATGTGCATTTCCCCAAGCAGACGTGCTATTGATATATATCAGATACAAAGATGATATCTGGGATTCTGTCCATGTAAACCGAGTGAAGAGGCACATGTGACGTTGCTCGTCCTGAGACCTTAATGCATGAGGGTAAGGAGGCAACTGCCCGGTGGGCTAGAGATTGACCAACTCTAATTCTTCTCCAGTGAAAAACGGTGTTGATATCTCATGAGATTAAGTTAGAGCCTGATATTGAAGTGTCATGCATATTTTCAAAAGATTGACTGTGCGGGTTTGAGACCCTTTGATATAACACTTGTTATGTTATGTATATGCATGATTTAACCGCTTATATGATTATGTGATGTATGTATCATGTATATGGTTGTTGTGTGATATATCCATTTGTCGGTATATCTCACCCTTACAAACATATCGGGTTTCTTCCGGTTTGCTATTGTACCCCTGGGTATTTTAGTACAGATGTGCAGAGGAGTCTTCCTAAGTCACTCAGAGACTTAGATCTAGTTGCTTGATGAAGTATTTGATTGTGGAACGATCACGTGAGTTCTTCTCAGGAATAACTTTTAGAATGACCAGCTTAGGGTTTGAGACTTGGATTTTTGATAAGTATGCATGAGCATGACTCAGAGAGTCTATATTTTAAAACGGAATGTTTATGACTCGGAGAGCGTCTCTTTTGAATGAAAACTTAAACTTTTCCTTTTGGTCATGTATAGCTAATTGATATAACTACCTTTAGCATATTAATGCCTGGTTGTATTTGGTGTAACTGGAATTCTGGAATGAAAATGTAATTATTTTAACAGGTGTCCTTTTACCTGGGATGTCCGAATTACAGAGGAGACTCTGTCGAAATTTTCGTAAAATACTAGCTTTTATTCAAGTATATTCTTTAAATTAAATAGGCTTGCCATACTATGATAGTAAGTCTGTATGCCAATCAAGGCTTAGGAGTCGTGACAAAATTTTTATACCCAATTTCTGACACTTGTATACTTATATAAATTACTTTCCGAAAGCACCAGCAAATTATCTTTTAATTTAAATTCCGCATGTGTTACGTAAGTAATGCCCCAAGGGGGGCGTTACATAAATTACATCCCACTCATGTTTGATGCACAGTAAAACAACCCTCTCTAAGAACAAATACCAATTATTGACTTTAACTTAAGGTTTCGTTTTTATTCATTAACGACTTTGTTGGGTGAAACATCTTAAACTTAAAAAAAAAAAATGATTAGTTGAATTTGATTAATAGTGTTACTTCCTTTAATCCACGGGTCATTATTAAAATAATTACATTTACATGTTTATTTTTTAACGTATTTTATATTCTGCTTCACCCACAAAATTTCACCCGCTAAATTCAATAGGTATGCTCACCACGCCGCCTTTTTTCTTCCTGCAAATCTGTTTTTACAGTTATGCATTCAATGTGTTTTTTTTTTTTTGAGATTGATGAGTAGACCCCACACCACTCAGATTCTCGTTCATTTGCTCTCTGAGTAGCAAGCAACCTTGAATGGTCAAATAGTTATGACAGGGATCCTGAGATTTGGTCACAAATAGCCTCGTATGCTTTATATCAATTTACTACTAATGAACCTTACTAATGCTGGTTAAAATAAATAAAATATAGAAGGCTTTTATTAAAAGGAATAACCTTTTTTTAGGCTATCCTCCGGTTGAGAGCCAGAGACTAATCCCTCAAGATACTGACATTCAATTAAGGGGTTGATCTCTCCCAACAGATGATCTTCTATATACACAAGTCAATAATCAAACCATTGACCACATGCTTAAGGAACCCGATTATCTATTAACCATACCACACCATGTTGGTAAAAAGGAATAACTTTTAAGTTTTCAATATATTGATCATTTTGCCATACGAACTTTCTATGTTTTATTACTTAACCAATGATTAGCATTTGCCTGCCTTAATTTCTTGCTGAACAGCACATGGGCTGAAATTTTCATACATACAAATATGGGAAATGCTAAGGAGGACACTCGTTAAGCAACCGAGAAAAGAAACTTTCCATTAAGAATTGATATATTTAATATTTAAAGAAGTTAAATATTTAATTTTTTCATGAAAACTTGCTTCTTATGATACCTTTAGAACACTCGTTAGCATGACACTAACAAATATTTAGGAAAATATTATTACAGAACATGGTCTATGACAGAGTAATTAAGGTTTCGGACAGAGGGACTGCGCGAGCCTTAGGAAGGGCACCACCGGGCCTAGGTGAAGCTTTAGACACGCTTGCATGGGACAAGGAGGGAGAGGGAGGAAAACACACCTGGCTGCCGGGCATGCTATCGCTCTTCATTGTTGAATTTGTTCCAAGCTTCCTAGAAAAAATGAAGAAAATGCACGCCACATGAGAGGAATAGATAATGAACAATAGTTAATGAAGTATCTGATGCCTTATACAACTACAAAGCTTTGGAATCAAATGACGTGGGGTTTGTATACGCCAACTTGCCAAGTACAAGAAGCAAGAACAAAGGGCCTCAGAAAAACGAACATTTTATTGACGTAATAAGCTTGGGATAGGCGGTTTAGTAAAAGGTGCCAGATGCCAAGCACACGTGCATATGGCATATGCAAGTGTCATAGTCATGTGCATATAACCCGAATACCTGATAGATTTTAAGTTCTGCAACGGTATTATATCTTTGCGGGATGAAACTCCTGATTTAAAATATTAATACTGCCAAAACCATCGTATACATGCTTCCAATAAATAGGATAACCAAAAGTGGGACACATTAACCGATTTTAGTTGTCCAAAAATCTTTTAGCATTTTTGTTGTAGCAAGTAAAAAGTGGCTTTAGTTCCAAATATTTTACCTTCCAACTTTTGACTAGTCAACCAAGCACACCTTTCTACTTTTTACATATCCCCTCAATAAGTATTTGCAACAAAAAAAATAGTAAATAAATAAACTAACCGAGTGAAAGATGCCATGCCTAACATACCTTCAAAAGATCGAAGACCTTTTCACATATGTATTTGTGTTGAATACTTGCTCCACGTTGCTGTAATTTATCAGGATGGACACACAGGGTGGCCTTCCTGTAAGCTTTCTTTACAGCAGCAGAAGTAATGACCTCTGTCAAAGGGATTGACTGCCACCCACAATCAGGCCCAAGGATCTGACACAGTAGAAAAGTTAAAAAACGAACCATAGACAAAAGAAATACTTGTTTAGACCTTGTCTCTACAACTTCAAAACAACCAAAGTCTAGATTATGCAGAATATCTCTAGGCATGCCCATCATAACACAAAGGTCTCCAATAGAAGGGAGTTATGAAAATTCGTGATAAGGCAAACCAATTGATAAAATCTCATATTCGAGACTTGTCTACTGGACCTTCATATGCTACCCCCTACTGTGTGTGCATCATGTGTAAAAGAAAGAGTTGGGGGTAGGAGGAGAAAGAGGCAGCATATGCCTAGTTATTTTATAATATATTTTGACCTACATATTGCAAGGTAGAAAGTAATGCACGCAAGTTTCCTTCTTTTCCACTTGACCACCTCCTTACTTCCGCATCCAGAGTCTCTGCTAGTCTCTGCAAACAGCATCAGAATCAAGTAACCAATAAAACATAGAAACAAACAACAATTCAGAAGCCTTAGAGAAAATTGTTTAGATGTATGCGTACATTTCTCTCAGCTTGCTCTTTCTGAGCTAGAAGGTCCCTCATGTTCTTTTCCGCCAAAGCTTTTGCCTAAAATTTCCAAAAACTCATGATTATGCTATTATATGTGGACGTTTTATGTGAAAATGTGATCAAGAGATTGAGGATCTTACTGCACGCTCAGCTGTTCGGCGATGCCTCTCCAGTCTAGCTCTACACCTCTGAGCTGATTCACCTTCTCTTTCTGATCTCTCAGAAAAAGAGGAAGCTTCAAGTAAAGCACAATATTTGGTTAGGATTATATCAAGCTGGATTTAGTAAAATACTGAACGAGAACTTATACTAAAGAACTGCAAGGTTGTTGCATTTCACATACCACCATAAACTGAATATGGATATTTGGTGCCCATGGAAGAGCTAAAGTTCTGAAATTGTGGATCCAGCATATCCTGCCATTTAATTCATTAGAATTTCACGGGGCAGTGTAGCATTTTTATCACTAGCAGAATTAAGAGGATACTCACAGAGGAACAAACACCAAATTTGTCAGATACAGATCTCTCTAACCGTTCTCTGGACTCAAATACAGCCCTCTCAACCTTTAATTTTTCCATGGCACGCTCTTGAGCTTCTGCAGTTGCTCTTTCTACAGCAGCACGTTCTGCTTTCAATCTGGCCTCTGTAGTTGCCTTATCAGTGTATGACCTGGCCTCAGCACACGCCTTCTCAAGTCTTTCCCTGGCATCAACCAGTGCTCTTTGTCGAGCTTCCACAGTTGCTCTCTCAAATGCAGCCCTCTGTGCTCTCTCACAAGCCTCAAAAGTTGCTCTATCAACAGCCATTCTATCTTTTTCTCTTTCCCTTTCCCTCTCAGCCTCCAGCATTGCTTTGTCAACAGCTATTCTGTCTTTTTCTCTTTCTGTTTCTCTATCCTTCTCCTCTTCTATCTTTCTAAGACGATCTTTTTCTGACTCTATTTCTCTTCTCATCCTTTCAGGATCTTTTCCTACAGTTGCAGGAGTTTCACTAACATTATTTTCCTTTCTTTCTGTGGATTGACCTACATGAAGCCATTGAGTAGTTTTCTGGACATTTACAGATTCCTGCACTGTAGCAGGTTCAGCTGTTTCTATCATCCTTCTATCATCAGCCTTTTTCACACTTTCGTCTACCTTTCCTGATTGGTACACTGAATGCTCTGCATCTCTTGTGGTCATTTCAGGTGCTCCAATATTTTCATTAGCCAGTTGATTTTCCACCCCTATTTCTTCCAATTTCTTTCCTCCAACTCTGCATTCAGTCACTATCTTTCCAATTTTTTGGTCAGCAACAGATTCTTGAGATACCTCAAGTTTTCCGATATTTTCCGCAAAACTGGAGGCTAACTGAGCTGCAAGAAGGTTTTCCTCACTCTCTATTTCCCATGTCTTATCAGTTGCTTTAGCAAACTTCATGTTTTCCTCTTCTTTACTCCCCTCCATCTGGTCCAAAGCTTTGTGCAGCCCCTTATCGTTTTCCTTTCTACCAACATCTTTGACCATATTCTCGGATTGCTCTGGGTAAATATCCTCATTTGAAACTTTTACACTTCCTTCCCTGTCAAATATTTGGTTCAATGAGCTCTCAATTTCTTTCTTCGCTTGAACCTCATTCAATATTCCCCCACTCCATTCTTTATCTGGAGCTTGATTCAGAACTTTCTGAATCCCTTCGTTGTCACCTGCTTCTTTAAGTCTATTTCCTTCTCTATACTCATCCCAAACTTCTTCAAGTTTCTTTTGATTTTGATCTCTTTCATATGCCCAGTTTTCCCTCCTGTCATTTTCCCTCTGCCTAAAAGCATCTTTCATTCTTATCTCATTCACTTCCAGCTCAAATTCTTCTTTAAGTCGCTTTTCAGTCTCTTCCCACCCGAGAGCATGTTTTAGGCCTTCGTCACTTTCTTCATTTTTAGAACAACCTTCGGGAGTTTTCTCAATTTCTTCTCTTCTGCAACCATCTTTTTCATCGGTGTTATCTTGCTTAAAAGCCTCATTTGATCTTTCATCGATATCTTCCAGCTCCACAGAATCTTTCAGGTTCTCTTCATCCTCTGCTTGTCCTAGAGAAAAAGCTTCTATTGGTCTTTTTCCACTTTCTTTCATTTGCTCAAACTGATTCTGCTTTTTCACACTCTGCTGTTGATTTTCTACCTTTTTTAGTTTCTTTGCATTTTCTTTAAGCCTCACGCCCAACTGAACTTCACTTGGTGTTTGTCTTTCTTTTGATTTCTCATTTTCCGCTTGTTTATGCTCCTTGTCTCGCATCTCAGACAGATCTTCTAAGCTTCTTAAGTCAGCTTCAGTCACTTTCTTTTCAGTTTTTCCATGCTGATAGACCTTTCTTATATTCTTCTCATTCTCTTCCTGCTTTATTTGCCTGCATTCGTCATTAGATGCTTTAGATCTCCTGATGTTTTTATCATGTTCATAAACCTCTTTTATCATGTTCATATTAGATGCTTCTCTTTCCTTCTGGCCATGCTCATGGGTTCTGGTATCTTGCACAAAAATCTTACTAGGCTTTGTAGGCTGAATTACCTTTCCAGATTCTTCAGTTCCCACCAATTCAAAAAGTTCAGTTTCTTCTTTCCATGTCCCAACTCCAGTACTTCTATCCAAATCTTGCAATGACTTGGATTCCTTTGTGTGCTTGACCTCCAACATGTTTAAAATTAATTTTCCTTCTAATGTGTCCAGAATTTCTGCACAAGCCTTCCTAGATTTCTGCCTTTCATCGGTGACAGAAATTTTCGTTTTGGAATTTCTCCTATGAGTCCTATCACAAGTTTCCTGCACCGCCTCATCATTCGAACTATTTAATCTAGTCATATTCTTATTCATCTTTGCATCATTGTTTTCTACATCATAACTTGGTTTTACACGGCTTTCATAAACCCCCTTCTTTCTCTCCTCCAATTCTTTGGCACACCTAAGTTTTGCTTCAGCTCTATGCATTGTTTCTTGCATAGCAGCAGCAGAAGGTGCAGCAGATGAAGTCATATCAACCTCCACATCAAAGAAAGGTGGTGAATTGTCGCTTGGTGTCTCTTTAGATGTAACCCATCCATTGTTTGAAAAATATCCACACGTGTCCCCCTTTTTTGCATCTAGTACAGGAGGTGGACGAGAGGGGGGTGGCACTGGAGAGGGCATACTTCTGAGGCTGATGTCAGACACAGTTATGAACATCTCACTGGAATGAGAACCATTCCTGCTGCATTCATTATGAAGATTTAGATCACTACCAAAAGTCTGTTCCCCAGAAGTAAAATTAGGCAGATGTGGCACTGTTTTCCTGATATGGTTTCTGTTCACCTTGTCTGCACTAAAATCCATATCAAGATCAATATCATCAGTAACCTGAAAGGATGGATCATTCCTGCTCAATTGTGTGGGTTCATCATATACTGGAGGGAAACCAGGAACAGCATGCAGCTGATTCATATGAGTTTTCTCCTTTAACATTTGTTCATTACCTGTACCATTGACCTGATGATAGGAAATATTGAACTCTGTACTACCGTAAACAGATTGGAAAAGATCTCCATTCGACATGCTTTGATTGTTTACATAATGGTCTGAGTCTCCAGAGAATGAATCAGTTTCTGCTGGAGTCCTGTAGATGATGAAAGAATATGATTATAATGTGCCATCACCGTCCAATCTCAATAAACTAAAATAAATCCTCTACAAGAGAAAAGACAGAAGAGTCTGCAAATGTTGAAGTTTGAGTTACATTGAACCCCCCAACCCCAAAAGAAAAAACGATTTATACAATTAAGCACAGCACTTTTAGTACAATATCATTTTAGTAATTCAGAGCATAACACATGCATTTGCAGATACCAGGAGCCCATATAGCAGTAGCATAAATCAAACTCCAAAGAGTTCATTAGTTAATCTACAAAGCTCGAACTCCCGTTCCTGTTTATGGGAAAAGAAAAACGAGTAAAGATTAAAGCCCTCAAACAAAGCAGCTCCATTTTCCAGTCAGAACAACTTATTTCAAGTCTCAACCCAAAAATTCATTCGGCAAGCTTTAATCCACATTCCTGCCCAATTATTTGACATGTCATTTTTGAAGCTGTGTAGCTTAACCCAATTGGTATAAAACGGCTGTTTGGGGTAGCATGTTTCAGATTGAGTATCGCTAGGGTATAAAACTAGAAATAAACCCAGATTTTTAAGTCTTCTTTTAAATTTTTTTTTAAGTTTCCCATTTCACCCGTTTTGAATTGTGTTTAAGATTCTCTATAATTATAATATATATTTCTGGTCAAGTTTGTCTATCATTTTGATTTCTTCATTTTTCTCAAGATGAACATGCTCTTGGTCATCATAAAAATCAAATGTTCTTTGGTTTGTTGATTTCAATTTATCAAATATAAATATTTTGTACAGTAGTTAGCAGAGGGAGTCCACATTATGTTGTGCAAATTGTTTCTAGTGACTGGTTATTTCATCAAATACTAAGTTCATATATGAAGGGATCACGCATTTTCATGAAATACGAATAAAGGTAACTAGAAACGGTGGTAGAGGCATTCATACCAGGCTTCTTCGGAGGAGACACCGTCGAGAGCATTGGGTTGATCAACCAAGTCCCCGAACGAAACCGCAAAATCTAGGGCACCGAAAACTTCGCCGTAGTTGAAGGCGGAGCTCCGGGGATCGAAGAATGCATCGGTCTCATCGACAACGGGAAGATCGAGCAGCGGAATAGAAGAGGCGCGTGCAGTTTTGAAGCTTCCGAAAATCTCGCCGTAGTCTTCGAAACGAGGCGAGAGGCTGGAGACACCGAACTTCGGTGGTGGACCTCCATAGACGTCGTCGTATGAGAAGCCACCGTTGTTGATCTTGCTGGAAAGCGTAACTGAAACCTTGTTTGGTTGCCGAGAATGCGCCATACTTTCCATCTAAATGTGGTTTCTGTGGTTGCTTCTTCAGTTCTGTCTCTCTCTCTGTGTTGTGCTTCTGCTTCTTCTGGGAGTGTAGACTGTTGGGAACAGACAACGACGACGAAAGAGAAAAAAGAAATTTGAAAATGAAAAGCAAAAGCTGATACGTGAAATGACGAAAATGTGCTTATATAATTGGCTGATGTTTTATGATAAGGAAAACAAATAGAAAAATAGAAAAAATAAAAGTAAGGAGATTTTTTTTGTAGAAGAAGGTGAAGGTGATTTTTGGCTTTTTTTTTTTTTATTACTTTTTGCCTGGTTTTTATTATCCACCAAAAGCCGAAGGAATGGCAGGTGTAGGAACGCGGGAAAGGGGAAGAGTTGGTAACGTTAACGAGAGGAGACGGGCTACGCTGTTTGCGGATTAGATTGGATTAATTTTCAGTTAAAAAATTATTTGATAAGAATATTGTGTGATTTAAATTGGATTGATTTATTTTCTTTAAAAAATCTTATTCAATCCAATCCAATCAAACGAAGTTTGGATTGGATTGGATAATTCGGTTTTTATCATACTTTATTTTTTTCTTATGTTAAGTATCATTTCTACTTATTAAATAGTAGACAAAAGATAATTTTCATTTAAGGGAGCTAGTTTAAGGTGCTCAATATCTATTTTAACCTCTCTCTATACTAAAACAGTAGAACCTTTATGAAAGTCAGTAACGATTTGTTCCATATTAACCGTTATTTGATTTGATGAAGAGTAAGGACAATTTTAGATAATTCTTGACAAAATGTTGAGAGTTTGAGAAAAATAGTTATTGATATTTTTCAATATTTTCTTTTATGTTAAATATTCTATTATGTTAATTCTCGATATCTACTCTTACTTATCCTATTTTTTTCCCCTTGAATCAGCTACAAATAAATTATAGCTAATTATTTTTCAAATTACTTAATTGATTTCCTATTTTTATGTTTACTCAATCAAATATATATATGCTATGCATCAAAACTTTTAGCAAAATATAACTTCAAGACATTAACATTTATCCTAAATAATCACATATATGTCATTTCAACAAAAATATTAAAGAGAACAGGGGTCATAAAAGTATGAAAAACAATATTTAAGTATGAGAAATACTATAATTTCACAAATAATAGTATATGTCTATAGTAGATCGGTTTGGATTGGATTTAACTATGGGATCCAAAATCCGATCCAATCCAATAAAAAAACGGTTTTTTCGGTTTTCGATTTTTCGATTCGATTTTGGCGGTTTGAATCGATTTGGATCGGTTGATGAACACCAATAAGACGGACGATGATTTTCCACCCGGCATAGAATGTGTTTGGGAAAACTGAAAAAAAGAAAAAGATTATGCTGATATTTTGTTTTTAAATTATATAATCAGAATCTGTTTTTGTTTGGGTATGTTTGCTGAAAAACGATTTTAAGATAATCAATTTCGTTTGGGTAGTGTAAAAATAATCACTTTTACATAGTAAATTACAAAAATGATATGTTTTCATTAATAATTTTTTTCTATTTTGTTTCTTGTTTTTAAAATTATAGTAAACAAATAGTGAAAACTATTTCTATTTATATTATTTCTTTGAAAAAATTTAAAAAGTAATAACAAAATAAATATTTTTGTGATTATTGATTAAAATATATCAATTAAAAATAAAAATAAAAACAAATTGGCAATTTTTAGAAACATGAGAACATGCTGCTGCGTGAGTGCATGTCCTTGAAGTAGCCAAGGAACAGCATGTGTGTATCATTGGTGAGGGTATCAGCTGGTAAGAAAACAACTTAGTTTGTTAAAAAAAAAAAAAAAAAAAAACTTTTTAAGAATTTCAGCTGTAAACCTAAACACCTCATATTATTTAAAAATTTTTTTTTTATCAAAAAACAACTGAAACTAAATAATTTCAGCTGTCCCAAACACGCACGTGATACTAACTTGTGTCTATAGAATAAAAAAAATTATATATTTATTGTTTAAAAAAAAAATATTTATTCTTCCCATAAAATATTGTTTCTTAGCATTTTTTAACTTAACATCAGATTTAAAAAAAAAAAAGCTTAACATCTTAAAATACCGGTTGGTAAGATCCTAAAATTTATTGGAGTGAAATTGATTTTTAAGTAATAAAATACTCCCTCTGCTCCTTAATATAAGAAACAAAACCCTAAAGCACACAGACCAAGAAAATGTATTGAAATTAGAGCTGTCAAAATGGACCCGGCCCGAAGGGCCTGTCCATTTAGCCCGATATAAATGACGGGCTGGGTTACAAAAAATAGAGCCCAGTTAAATTTTGGCCGGCCCGGCCCGGAAAACTGTTGGCACATCATTATCTAGCCCGAAACGGGCTGGGCCGGCCCGCTAGCCTGAATTGCTTCAAATTTTTTAACAAAAAAAAATAAATACCAAAATCAAATAAACATTTTGAAAGTTAAAATGAAGATTGTGATAGAGGAAAAAAGATTTATGGATTTTTAAAGCCATTTTATGAAATCACCGAAATGTTTTCCGGTTCTAAATATCCTACATCCAATTTGTATTTCATGCAAATATGGAAGATTGAGGTTCTATTGAAAAATAGTAGATCAAGTCAAGATTATGTGATTAGTGATATGGCTTTAAGAATGATGGAAAAGTTTGATGAGTATTGGAATTAGTGTAGCACAATTCTTGCTTTAGGATGTGTTCTTGATCCTAGGTTGAAGTTGTGAATGCTTAAATATGCTTACTCTAAACTTCATTCCAACAAACTCTTGGTTGATGAGAAGTTGAGTGTTGCGAATAATGCTTTGTATGAACTTTTTAATCATTATGCCAACAATGTGGAAATTTATACTTCTATGATGGATGCAAGTACTTCCACTCAAACTTATCAAGAAGGGACAAATATTTCAACATTACCAGCAAACTATGATGTAAGTTATTATACTTCAATAAACTTATTCATCTTTCATTTATTGTATGTAATTATTCATAGGTTCTTTCATCTTTCAACTCTCTTTTGCTTAATGCCCTTGCTTTATGTCCTTGATGCCATCTTAACTATTTCAATTTTGATTACTTGTTTTATTCTTTTAGTAATTATTTGATAGGAATTTGAAGCAGAAGAGAGTAAAGAAACTTTGTTGAATGGAAAATATGAACTTGAACTCTACTTGGAATAATCAAAACTTGTGGGTCACAAGGATTTAGATGTTTTAGATTATTTGAGGGATAATAGCCATAGATTTCCTGATTTATGAAGGATTATCTGTATGTTTTTTTATGACGATGGATATTTATTATAACTATGGTACATTTCCTATGTTAATTCATAAGTCATAACCATATGAATGGAATGGTAATGAAATTTTCTAGTTAATAAAATGAATTTTTAAAAATAAAAAAAATAACTTTTAAAAAACGTTATCGGCCCATGGGCCAACCCGTTTGGCCCGCAGCCCGCATAGGGCTGGGCTAGGAAATTAGCAGCCCAGTTGATTTTGTGGCCCAACTCAGCCCAACCCGAAACTGCCTTAACCCGAACGGGCCGGACCGAATGGGCTGGGCCAGCCCGTTTTGACACCTCTAATTGAAATAAGTTAATTGTAATTAATATTCATATAAATTTCCAAAAATGCCCCTTCTAATTAATGAACAAAGTCACTTGTATGGAAAGTTGATATGGAGTATCTCATAAACAGTGACGGAGCCAGAAAATTTAAACGAGGTGGGGCCAAAATCTAATTTATATAACATGATGAAAAAGCAATAAAAAATTAACTAATATATAAAAAAAATTATTTAATACAAATTTAATATATGATTAACAACTTATCATAACATAAATTATTCAAATAGATCTATAGGTAACTTTGATACATATCTAAAATCTTCACTTCTTCAATTGTGCTTGGTGACATTTCATGGAGTGAAAATTATCTATTATCAGTATAAGTGGTATATGTTTTAGGATTTAATTGATATGCACTGACAATGTAAAGATTTTTTACACTGTCAAGGAATCAGAAATTAACAAATCATTAAAAATGTTTGACACTTATCCTAACCACCTTAAAAATAATTTATACCATGGTTTCTGATTGATTTACAGTATAAAAAAACTTTACACCGACAATGTATGAAAATTAAACTCTATATTTTATCAAATTCTTTTTTAATGTAAACAATTGTATCTATTGATGAAAATAGAAGTGTTTGAAATTATACCTATTATAGTTGAATTTGAGTCAATTAATATTTTTATTATGAGAATCTATTATATATATATATATATATATATATATATATATATATATATATATATATATATATATATATCAAGGTTTAAAAAATAGGACCGGCCATCGAACCGGTGAAGCGGTTCGAGGTTCAATGGTCCAACCGTGGTTGAACCGGTTATAATTAAATAATATTATTTTAATTTTTAATATAATATTTATAACAATATTAAACAAAAAAACAACATAACAACTAAAATTATTAAGCACAATCTTTTTTATTTTGAAATTAAACTAAATAAATATAAAGATATATGTTAAAATCATCTTCATAGGAAAAACCAATCCAAAATCCACAACCAGCCCACATATGTTAGAAAACAAAAGAATTGGGTTTTGACTAGGATAACCCAAATCCTTTTATATTAATTTTTTTTTAGGAAACCGGTTCAGGCCGATCCACAACCGGTTGTGACCGGTTTTACCGGTTTTGAACCGGTTCGACGGTTCTGAGACCGGTTTAAAGTAAGACCGATTCTGAGGGCCAACCGAATTGGCCTAGGTCCCAGGTCCTGGTTAAACCGGTTGGACCGGCCGGTCCGGTCCGTTATTGTAAACCCTGATAAATATAATGAGAACATGGAGGGAGAGGGCCATGGCAACCCTTCATCCCCCTTCCCTCCGCCCCTGCGCATAAATATAAATCCTATTATAAATGAGGGAAATATTGGAAATTAACATTTAATATGTGCGAAAATTGATGCATGTTTATTATATTTTAGACAAAAAAAAGTATCCATTTATTTCTTATATTAAGGACCGGAAGGAGTAGATTTTAATTTCGACTTGCATAAATATATTTAAGTTTTTTACTTTAAAAGTAAACTTAGTTTTAGAAAATAAATAAATAAAGATATATCTATTCGAAATCATCTAGTATGTTAAAATTTGTATTTATTTTACTATAGAAGAATGCTAACAAGTACACTTAGGTCATTGTTTAATGAACCAAAAAAGAAAATTGTTTGGTAAATGGTGTATTTAGTATTTCGAAGACTGTGATATTCAGTTTTTCAATACGAATTTTACTTTTATGAGTTCCTTAACCAATGCTCTACATATAAGCAACTCACTTTATCCTTTTAAGCGGGTCACCTCAATTTTAAGCAACACAATCAATTTTCTTTCAATGAGAGTTTCTACAACAAGTTGTTTAACTCACCATCTCTTCAACATTCCATATTTTCTCTCCTATATTTACACACAAAAAATTTAAGCAACTTATAGGTGTAAAGATTGCAAAGTCTCTCTTAAACAAATTGGAGAATGAATGCTTTATTGAATAGAAGTCAAGCCATTATATAGGCATTGATCAGCAACAATAACAAAAAGATAAGATAAGTCTAACTAAAAGATAACTAAAGCTAATTAAAGATAAACTAACTAAAGATAATTAACTTGTCATAATGCAATCTGATTTAGCTAACAGAAAAACTAAAAATAAGATAAATAACAAACTCAACAAACCCTCCCTTAAACTAATTGCAGTCATGCAATTTGTTTAATTCTGGAATCTCATACACTCCTAGCCGTATTCGAAGTTTCTAGAAAGAATCCAACTTTAGAGGCTTGGTCATCACATCAGCAACTTGATCTTGTGTTCCACAATGAACTAGTTCAATTACTCCATTTGATGAAGAATGTCTGCTCATTCTGACTTTTGTGGAATCCTTCACTAATAAAGTAAGACTCAATGTGGCTAAACCAAGCTCGTGGTGCTTGTTTTAGCCCATACAAAGCATTGTGCAGTTTATAAACCATATGCTCACTTCCTTTATTCACATATCATTTTGGTTGTTCAACATACACATCCTCACTCAATGTTTCATGAAGAAAGACCGACTTCACGTTAAGCTGATAGATCTTCCAGCCTTTGTTCAGCAAGTGGTAATACCATTATGACCGTATCCATCCTAGCAACAGGTGCAAACACCTCATTGTAGTCAATTCCATATTCTTGTGAATACCCCTTTGCCACTAGTCGTGCCTTGAATTTGTCCACCGCACCATATTCATTTAACTCGGTTTTGTATATCCATTTGACCCCTATCTTCTTTGCATCCTCTGGTAATTCAACTAATTTTCAGGTTCGATTCTTCTCTATAGTTGTATCTCAGATTCCATTGCTTGCCTCCACTTAACACATTTTACTGCCTCCTCAAAGCACATTGGATCTGCAGATTCTGTCAAGGCCATGTTGATCACATCTTCTCCTTCTGATAGTCCTTCTCCAGTCACATAGTCTTCCATCCATGATGGAGCATGTCTCATTCGGCCCTCTGCAACATTCTGATTTGGCATTTGTTGAGCTTCAGGATGATCAGTTTCACCTTGTTCTATCTCCTCATTTGCGGTTGCATCAACCTGTTCATCATCAAACTCACTGTCTCCCCATTCTAAATTTTCTTGCAATACCTCCTTGTTTCTTTGTCCCCAGCTCCACGGTTTTTCTTCTTCAAATATTACATCTCGGCTTATCAAAACTTTCTTTGAGACAGGATCATATAGCTTGTATCCCCAGGATTCATCACTAACACCAAGAAGAACACATTTAACACTCTTGTTCTCTAACTTCATCCTTTTAGCATCTGGAATGTGTGCATGCCCCACACATCCAAATACTCTAAAATGCTCAACTGAAGGCTTCTCACCACTCCAAGCTTCCTCTGGTGTCATCCCTTTTGTAACACCCTGTTTTTTTCGTATGCTTCTTTATCAATAAATACATGCTTTAATGTATTTATTTTTGATAAAATTCAGAGGATGATTTTATTTAAAATAAAATCATTTTCTTGTGTTGTTTTACCGTATGAAGTCACAGTAAAATTTTCGGTCGAAAATTCAGACGAAAACCGGTATGCGTTCTCACTGCCAGTACAAGTTTACTGAGCTAGAGACAAAATTTTAATTCGTGAACGAGACGGTTAGTGTTTTTATGATGTTTTGTGTGGGTTTGGTAAATTTTCGAATTTTGTTGTCCGGGAATAAAATATAATATTTTATCCGGACGAAACCTTCAGAAAATACGATCGGATGTGCAACCGGTTACGTATTTAAGCAGTTAAAGGAACCCTAAAGGATGAGAAAAGGCTTGATGGGAAGCCTCATTAAATGCTTATGACACACCTAAGGAAAAGTAAATCCTTACTTCATTCCAAAATCTTACTTTTCATCTTTCTCTCTCCAATCACATCACATCACCTTAACTCTTTATCCTCTCTACAAGCAACCACCTTCTTTCTTCTTCTTTCTTCTCTTCTTCCTCTCCAAAACCGTGCCCCCCTCCATCTTACTCTATAAATACCACTCTTCAACTTCACTTCATCACTCTCCTTTCTTCTACTCCATTAAAACCCTTAAACTTTCCTCTTTTTCTTAACTTCAAGCTTCCAATGCTTTAGTTTTTCTTCTTCTTTTAACTAAGTGTTCTTCATCAAAGTTGTTCCTCTTGCTTAGGTTAATACTCTCATGTATTCTTTTCTTTAAAAACTTCATCTTTTTCTAAAGTTTCTTCTTTATGTCATATATGAGCTTTTATCTTCAAAAATCTCTCAAAAATGGTAGAAAACTCCTTTTGAGTTGAAACCAATTTCTATAGTCTTGTATTTACTTGTAGTTTAACATACTAAAAGGTTGTGTAAAACAAAATTTCCTAACCTCTACTTTCTAATGAGGCCGAACCATGCATATGGTTTAGATGGATCTTGTTTCAACTTTTACAAGTATGAGTTTGTATTTAAAGATTTGTTTTCCAAAATGATCATGGACCAAGGCTCCTTTATGTTAAAGGATGCTATGTCTAAAGTGATTGGAAAGTTTAAAGATTTGTTTTCCAAAATGATCATGGACCAAGGCTCCTTTATGTTAAAGGATGCTATGTCTAAAGTGATTGGAAAGTTTAAAGATTTTTACTCTACTTTTATGTCATTTACTTTTATGCCATTTATATTAATGCCACTTACTTTATGTCATTACATTATGTCATTTACTTTCATGCCATTTATATTTATGTCATTTACTTTATGTCATTTACATTATGTCATTTACTTTATGTCATTTATGTTTATGTCATTCGAGATTCATTTACTTATGTCATTATACTTTAATTACTTATAAGCCTATGTTGTTCTTACTTTATGTGCTTATGAGCCTTGTTATTTAAAGTCATATGTTGCTTTCAAGATGATCATAGACTTGAGCTCCATAAGTTATTGGATGCTAAAAGGTCTAAGAGATTGGAAGAATTTAAAGATTTTTATCATAAAAACCCAAGGATGGCCGAATCTTAAAGGTTATGGACCTAGGGTGTTTCGTTTTTCATTTATCCAAAATGATCATGGTTTTGAGCTCCTTACTATTAATGGATGCTAAACCAAAGAGATTGGAAAGTTTAAATGTTCCTAGCCTATTTTATTGGTCAAGGCCGAATCTCCATCAAGTGTAACTTGGTGGGATTTTTGTTCAACTTTGTTTAAAGTAATCATGTTTTAAACTCTTAGCACTTGAGGATCATAAATCCCTAAGTTACATGTGTTTTGGAAACTTATAGCCCTAAGTTCTTGGTTGAGTTCTAATCCTTTGAACCTTGTGTCTTGAAACCTAGACTTGCATCCTAACCAATCTTGAAGAACGTTCGCGAAACTGTTTATTTTCTCGCATTCTCTTACCTTCTTAAGGTAAGAGGGGATTTCCTAAAGATATTCAATAACTGTATGCATGTGTGTATGTGTTTAATTGGATATTTACATGTTGATTGAGCTTACTTGATTATCTAATGTACTTGAACTGTTATGCTATTATCTGATGTTGAACTGTACTTGTTCTAAATGTTATAATGCATATATGTGATGAACTGCTTTCAACTGTGATATTAGCACTGAACTGATAATATATACTGCTGTTGATTGAAAGTTTTCTAAGCCAGACTTGTGTCTATGCTCAACCGTTATAAGGATTAAAAACCTTAATAAGCTTTGAAGATGAAGGGATTTGTGTTCTTTTCCAAAAGCTCATTAACTTAAAGTACTTGTTTTAAAAGTTGAAATGGTTTTGGTGAACTATTGTTATACAAGAGAAAAATCCTTTTTGAACTATGTGTCTTCAAGTGAAAACTTTCAAGATGATTTGGCAATATCCTATTGGGGGAAATATTTCAAAGATAAAAGAATTTCAAAGATGTTTTATAAAAGATTTTCAAAGAAAAGGTTTCCTAAATATTTTAGAAACTTTCCGATAGCCTGGATAGGTTATCGAGGATTCGGTTTTGAATTTGTTTTTCACTGAACGAAAAATAAGTACTTAAGAAAGAGAATATAGTACGCGAGACGTCGCCTCTAGTATTCAGTTATGCACATGTGATCTTGGATCAGTGTTAATTCGGGACTATGAGTCCTATTCATGATGTTATGGACTGAGAGTCCAATTCTCGAAATTGAGGACAGTGCGTTCTGATTTCGTTGTGATGGACTTTAGGTCCTAATCACGTTGTGTTGGACTGTGTCTTCTAACCACGTGTGATGAACATTGTTAAAGGTGAATGTTGTTTTCTACGACCACAACCCTTGACTGCGGCCTCGGTCTTGGGCATTGTGATTGAGTATTCAGACTATGTGTCCTATGCTTTTGAGTTTTCAAGTGATGGGGAAATGATGATTAAGTCGTTAGCTTTGAGCTGCGACAGTGAAAAGAATGAACACAAAGAAAACCTTTTAAATGAAATATTTTCTCATGTGCATTTCCCCAAGAAGACGTGCTGTTGATATATATCAGATACAAAGATGGTATCTGGGAGTCTGTCCATGTAAACCGAGTTCAGAGGCACATGTGACGTTGCTCGTCCTGAGACCTTAAATGCACGAGGGTATGGAGGCAACTGCCCGGTGGGCTAGAGATTGACCAACTCTAATTCTTCTCCAGTGGAAAAACGGTGTTGATATCTCATGAGATTAAGTTAGAGCCTGATATTGAAGTGTCATGCATATTTTCAAAAGATTGACTGTGCGGGCTTGAGACCCTATGATACAACACTGTTATATTGTGTATACGCATGATTTAACTGCTTATATGATTCTGTGATGTATGTATCATGTATATGGTTGTTGTGGGATATATCTTATGATGGTATCTCACTCTTACAATTATATCAGGTCTCTTCGGGTTTTGCTGTAGTACCTTGGTACTCTAGTACCGATGTTGCAAAGGAGTCTTTCTAGGTCACTGGAAGACCTAGTGTTTGAGGTTGGGAAAGTATTCCGATTGGGGGTCTCTCCAATTAATATTTGATAGAATGACCAGCTTAGGAGTTTTGAGTTGGGTTGTATATCTAAAGAGGTCGGTAAATGTAGTGTTATATACATCCATCTATAGTTTGGACTTTTCTTCCGAAAGTGGAAACTTAGAGAAATGTTGTATGTCATGGTAACTTTGTTACGAACGTGACTTTACATTTTAAATGTATGTATGATGGATTTCAGAGTTATCTTATAGAAGAAAATTTTATACCTCAATTTTCTGACTTAAGAGAAAACAAATTTTTCGAAAGCAACTAGCAAATTATCTTTTAAATTTACTTCCGCATGTGTTACATAGTAATGCCCCGAGGGTCGGGCGTTACACCTTTAGCAGCCAATGTGGGAGATCGATCTAGAACATACACTGTCTACTTCACTGCTTCAGGCCAAAAAGTCTTTGGAACCTTTTTCTCAGATAATATTGATCTGGCCAGGTTCATCACAGTCCTGTTTTTGCGCTCAGCTACTCCATTTTGTTGTGGTGTGTAGACTGTAGTTAATTGCCTCTTTATCCCATTCAGATTGCAAAATTCATTAAACTTCAATGAATTAAATTCGCCTCCCCTATCTGTACGAAGACATTTAACAGGTAATCCGCTTTCTTTCTCACAAAGTACTTTGAAGCACTTGAAGTGATAGAAAGCTTCTGACTTTTCCAATAGAAAATATACCCATACTTTTCTAGAATAATCATCTATGAAGCATAAGATATACCTCTTTTGGCTATTAGATGGAGGAGTGATTGGACCACAGATATCTTCATGGACCAGCTGTAACTTTTGACTTGCTATCCACTGACTTTTCTTCGACATTGGCTCACGATGTTGCTTTCCTTTAACACAATTAGAGCACACAGTTGTAGAGGCAGATAACTGAGGCAGACCATGAACCATATTCCATGTTTGCAGCAATTGCAACCCTTTGTGACTGAGATAAGCATATCTGCAGTGCCACAAATGAGGAAGATCCTGTGTTGTCGTGCTGAAACATGCTTCCTTCTTCACTAGAGTTCTAGCAAACAATATGAACATTCAGTTTGAAGTCATATTGACCTGTAGAATCAACCCTTAGTGAGGATGATAGATGCTGCACGTTCCTGACTTGATCATGATTGTTAGCCCTTTCTCTTGTAATTGTCCTATACTCAAGAGGTTATTCTTGAGTTCAGGCACATAAAAGATATCTTGTATCACATGAGTGACACCACTGATAGTTTCACACTTCCTTTGCCAAGAACATTCATCTTTGTGTTGTTTCCAAGCTTTACTGAATGCTTGAAAACTTCATCCATCTCACAGAACTTTGATTTGTCCCCACATGTGATTCAAGCATCCTGAATCTAGAAACCAGATTTCATCATCCTTTGCATGCTGTTGAGGCATCCCAACATAGGACATAAGCAGTATTTCTTCTCCTTCATCAAACTCTGCATAGTTCACCTCCTCCTTGCCCCATAATGGACATTCATACTTATAGTGGCCCAACTTGTGACATTTGAAGCATTCAATTGTGGCTCGATTAATGTTTTGCCTTCCTCTCCCTCTTCCTTGTCCTCGTCCTCTGCCTCTTCCCCTTGTGCCATATGAGTTATCATTACTCACAGATAGTGCATGTTCTTCTGCACTTGGTCTGATAAACTTCTATTCATGAACAACTAGGGAACTTTGTAATTCATCAATAGTGAGTCTATCAATGTCCTTAGATTCTTCAATTGAGACAGCAACATAGTTGAACTTCTCAGTCAAAGTTCTAAGGACTTTCTCCACGATGGTAACTTCCTTCATGTCCTCTACATTGCTCCTCATCTTGTTGGCTAAGCCCATAACTCGAGCAAAGTACTCAGTTATGGTCTCACCAACTTTCATTTCAAGAACTTCAAAATCCCTCCTTAGTGCCTGCAAAGTTGAACGCTTCACTCCTGCATTCATCTCAAACTTCTTCTTCATTGAGTCCCATATATGTTTCGATTTGCCTTTCTCCAGAATTTGTTCAAGAATTGTTCTGCCAATGGCTTGAAACAGATAATTCTTAACCTTGAGGTCCTTCAACTTCAGATGCTCCAACTCTTTCTGCTGCACCTCGGTTGACTCTACTCCATTGTCTGGTTCTGCATAACCAGTCTCCACCAAACTCCAATACCCCTTTGATCTCAAAAGATTTTCCACAAGCAAGCTCCAATGGTCATAGTGACAATCAAAACATGGTATGACGGGTTGTATGGAGTTCTTCTCCTCACTCATTTTGAATCACTCAAAGTCTGCTGCTTTTGTTATATCAGGCCCCAGGATGGAGCTCCGATATCAATATGTAAAGATTGCAAAGTCTCTCTTAAACAAATTGGAGAATGAATGCTTTATTGAATAGAAGTCAAGTAATTATATAGGCATTGATCAGAAAGATAATATAAGTCTAACTAAAAGATAACTAAAACTAATTAAAGATAAGCTAACTAAAGATAATTAACTTATCAGAATGCAATCTGATTTAGCTAACAGAAAAATTAAAGATAAGATAAATAACAAACTCAACAATAAGAACTGTTTATATAAACAACTCTCTCCAATTTTAAACAACTCAAAATTATATATCACACATCAAAATAGTTATTATTAAACAATCCCCAAACAACTTTCACGAGTCTTATCTGTTTGCTACAAACGAAATCAGGCGAGACCCATGCGGCATGCCCATTTTGTTTTGAAGCATGCGGACAAAGGGAACACGCACTTGTACCATGTTTGGAGTTGGATTTGTCTGTTCCGGGTCAATTTTTCCATCAACCACCACACCACACTTCTCAGTTCTCAGACTTTACATTGACAGTCTCATTTTGTCTGAGAACGTGCACCTCAATGAAAAATAATTTTTTTTTATAAAAAAAATGATAAAATACTAAAGTTTAGTCTCGATAAAATATATCCAACTACGATAAAAGTTGTCGCATTTCTGCTTTTTAATCTTTTACATTACACCTAATTATCATATTATATTCCTTTATGTTTTTTACTGGTTATCCATTTATCATTCCTGATCTTAAGAGAAATTTCCTTTCGATAAGAAAATTCATTTTTTAACTGATATATCGCCAATGTTATTGTCGAATTTCCAAAAATGGTTAGTATATTATCGAGCAAACGAAACTGCGGTTTGGTTCAGGTATACTCGTAATCAAATCGATAGTCTGGGTATTACAGTTAACAGTTGTTATGCATTATTCGTTGAATTATGTAGCTTTCTGCTAAAGAATCATGGTCACATGATCACATCATAACAAACGGCAAAACGCATTGATAACCCAAGATAATGATCCATTTTGTTTGGTTGGTGAGTTTTTGCCATTTAAAATAAATTAAGGCTCTATTTGGTAAAAACTAGGAGATAATGGATAGATTAGCGGATAAGCTAGCGAACAGCAGATTAGCTAGCGGATTGGATTTGAAGTGTTTGGTAAAACTAACGTTAGACTAGCTGATAAATGTAAAATGATATAAAGTGATATGTTTGCATGTTTTTATATATAAATTATATATATTTTTTATATTATTTATTTCGAAATAATTATCACTTTTAATACTTTAATTTATTTTAATTTATTTATCATTTTAAAAAATAAAATATTTTTAAAATTTAATATTAATTTAGTTTTAATTATTTTTAATAATTAATATGAATAATAAAAATAAAAATATATTTATGATATGATTTTTATATAAATTTTATTTTTTATAGATAAAAAATATATTTTCTATTTTTTATCTTAAATATAAATCTAAATAGTGAAATCAATTCTTATTTTTTAACTATATTAAATTATTAGTATTTTATTTTATTAGCTAAGGATAAGTGAGGAATTTAATTAAGATGATAAGGATAAAAATGGAAGAAAAAATGATAATGTATATGCTATAAGCTCAAACTCTATTTCAAGTAGCGTCTGAAAAAAACGTTATACACTAGTGAAAAAACACTATACGTTAATTTTAAAAATGATTATCAAACGAGGCTACTTTTCCATCTGTTATAAGCTATCCGTTATATAAAAAACACTCATAGAGAAAAAAAAAATGGCATGTGGTTAAAATTATACACTGGTCATACTGAATATAGCACTTTAATTTACAGTCTTGCCAAAGGAATTGTAACCCATAATGGAACCTAAAATTATGAATTAAAGTGCTTTATCCAATATTATAACCATGGTATAATTTTAACCAAAAGCCGATATTTTTTGACAAAAAAAATGTTAAAACCTGCACTTTTCTGCCAATCATTAATTTATCCAATTAGACTTTAAGTGTATGTTTGGATTACAAGAGAGTTACGGAGGAAAGAAGTTGGGTAGAAAGAGGTAGAAGAGAAGAGAAACTAAGTGAAAAATGATTAGATTTTTTTGTTATTTGGATTGAGAGAAGTAAAAAAGAAAAAAAAGTTGAGTTCTCGTGAAAAGATGTATTTATCCCTAATAACATATTTATATAGTCCAAAACAAAAAAATAAATACATAATTTCAAATTTTTAAATGGGTCCTACCAAATTTTTTAACTTCACCCATCAAAATCTCTTCACTTTAGGAGAGATTTCTTTTTATGATGGCCCCACCAAACTTTTCCCTCTTCTCCCATTTCTCTCCCTTCCCAAACAAATGAAAAGTCTATTCTCTCTCACGTTTCTTTCTCTCCTACTTCTTTCTTTTCTCTTTGAAATCACCCTAAACAATGTGTAAAAGAAAAATGGAAAAGCATGTGGACGAGCCTCAACAAATATAAAATAAGAACATGTGTATGAGAAGAAACATCCTAAAGCATATTCAATATTCTGTTGATCAAAAAGTTTAAATTATTATGTAAAATTTCTACATATCTAATAACACACCATGATCTGGGAACAAATATTATGATTATTGCTTCATACAAAAAAGAAATGATTGCTTAATACTGCATAATAATACTAAAATCCAATTATTTAATTAAAGTAACTAAGATTCAAAATCTGAAACTCTTTTTCTTTTTTACTAAATATAAATAATCCGATTACAAGCGTCCTTATTTTTATAATACAATCGATCGTACTCCGGTAGAGGGCACATTGATTTGGAGGAAATCTAGTTGTACACAAAATTCAGAGATACCAAAACATTAGTGGTATTGAAACCTAAAATTGAAACCAATAATATTGTGCTCGATATTTCCTATAGGCTAAATATTTTATTTTCTATGGGCTCAAAGGCCCCTTATTCTCTCTATAAGAGGGGGCTTCATTCCTCCTCAAGAGAGACCTTTATCCGGATAATGAGGGCCATATTCAATATCGGATCCGACCTATATTATAGGTGTTCATCCCACTCCTTCAAATAGAACTATGTTTGGCTCTGATTTTCTCATTGGGAATACATAGGATCGGAGTTCCCCCTCCGTCAAGTTCAATATCGAGGGATTCCCCTTCGTGTACCACTGTAGACCATGAGCTCACCAGCTAGAGCTACAACAGAAAAAGCTTTAGATAACATTTCCGTGTGTCTTTTAATAGTGCTTTTAAGCGTTATCTATGCCCCCGTTATTAAAAGTAGTTAGTAAAGATAACATTTAAGAAGCGTTATTAAAAGATGTCTTTAGATAGCATTTCCACGTATTAACAAACGCTATCTTTAGTGTGTGTTTGCTGGCATCATTGGAAGGTCAACTGTGATTTTAGATAGCGTTTGTTTATGTAAACGATATCTAAATGCATGTCTTTAGATAGCGTTTTTTTAATACAAATGTTATTTAAAAGCTACCTTTAGATAGTATTTACAAATACAAACGCTATCTATTCCCTTATTTTTTTTAGTTACCTATTTCTTAACTTTAACTTCATCTTGCATGTTCATAAAAAACATAAGGTTTACACAAATAATTGAAACACAATCCAAATTATAGGTAGCAATCTCCAATAGTATGTGTAACAAAACCCAGACACCTAAGTTACTTGAACCAAACCATGCATAACACAATACAAAGTTTAGACCATATATAACAAGTGTAATCAAATAAACTTTTCAACAATATAGTGAGACCAATCTTCCTTGACTTCAGATAGTTGAGCAGTGAAGTATGTGAAGCATTTGCAGTCAGGGAAGTACTGCGACATCAAAATTAAATAAATTAAGTTACAATTGCTATAACATTTGAACAGTCACATTTAAAAGCTAAGTAAACAACAAGAACTGAAACTACGTACCGCCATTGGTATTTTAACTCGGTTCTGTAAGATAATTTCCTTCATGAAACGCATGACATAATACCCACAATCTGTATTGTTGGGTTGTCTTGGGCGCTATAAAAAAGAAAATAGTAAATCAATATAGTTTTATTATTTTTTAAACTAATTGCTCATTAAGTTTTTGCAAATATAACTCTATCCGGATCCATTTAATGTTGGTTGCTTTTAAACGAGGCACCTTAACTCCGCTAAGTGCGCGATAAACTTGCACAACACTAATCACAAAATCAAACAGACTTCATTAAGAAACATATTTTCAATCATCACAAACACACGCATGGATTTTCCAACAAAAATTCTCAATGGTAACATCTAAATACAAAATGAAGGTTCCGATTACCTTTTTTTATTTTGAACCACAACAGCCATAACCCAGTATTTGCCAATTCAACACAGTTATTCTAATGTCAAAACTCAAAAGCACATTAGGACCACGACAACTTGCAACATGTATCTACCATGGAAGCCATTCGACAGAATCATAGAAAATCATAAAAATAAAAACATGCTTACTTATTGAACAAATTCTTTAATTCTGGGCGATTCCTAAGATCAGCATGCAAGGAATCCAGATAGTAAACAATCTCTTCAACAGTATTTATCGCTAATAGCACCCAATGATTCCTACAAAAATGTTGAGATAACAAATCCTAAGCACCTCAATTTTTATATAATTCATTATTGTGAATTAAGTCCTATAGGATAAGTGACTCACCCAACATTGCACGACGCTAGAAACAAGGGCTGATATTCTCTCTCTGTAATTGCAAAGCGGTTAGCTATATACTTTGTATGTGAATCCCCCCGAAGAAGCCGTATGTATCTATTTGATGTGGGGACAAGAACAGAAACCTCCTCGTTCTTTCCTTTGGAAGCAAAAATTCTTCATACAAATACCTTCAATTAAAATGGATTACACCAATGGCATCAATATTTAAATGGAAAGACTAAAAAATATTGTACACTTCAAGCCTTCTTTAGTACCTAAAATATACAGAAATAACAGAGGCAGATACCCATTCATGATTTACAATTTCTCTGATATTTTCAGCATTAATTCTATCAATGATATGATCACCAAAAATATTTTGTTCTATCTCTATGTCCAATGGGTCATCATTTTTCATATTCTTTCGTTCATGTATTTTAAGAAAATTGAAATATTCCAAAGAAATGTTATTTGACCCAGTTGTAGGAGGGTTGGCCTGAGATTTGCCTCCTTTCTTTACCGGGGTTGTAATTGACTCCTTTGTATGTTCAGACACTCTGCCATTGCCTTTAGATTTTGCAGGTGCCTGGAAATTTTGCATTTCAGTATGCCAGTTAGTTATCAACTAATGTAATAAATATACGCCGTATATGACAAGGTGGAAAAATCTAATTATATACCATATTAATTACAACCACGAGATCAATTGGCCATGCCACATAAATACCTATTGCTTCTCTTATTGTCATTACATCTGCATCATCAATAGGTACCGGCAATGGCGCATCCCCCTCAATTGCAACATCAACTCCAACTTTCACATGGTTAAGGGGTAGTGGTCCGGTGTGCAGTGTAACACCCGGCTCATTATATACTTCACCCATACCAACCATACGATAGGTTGGGGTTGATAAATATAGATGACATGAGTTGACGCCCTAAACCAATGATAGATGAATAAGCTGTGAATTAAGGTATCCAATTGAATGTACTTAACTGTGAATGCAATACTAGTAAAAAAAGCATGCATTATCTCTGGAAGCTTGATGGCAGATGCTAGAGTGCAACTATCTTTGACGCTTGTGGCTGTGAAATTAGCCCGCCTCTCCTCATCCTCCTTTTTTTTTTCAACTTATCTTCCAAATTGTTCAATCTTTGAGAGTTGACCCACTAATGTCTCTCACCTTTTCGTTTCACATTTATGTTTTGCACGACCTTCAGGTGGGAAGTAGTCTCTTTGAGAGACACCAAAACCCACACCCCTACACGACCAGGGTTCTCTGGCACACCTAGGGCTTTAGCAAGAATATCTTGGCGACCATAATCTTGTATCTCTCCCTCTGTTACAGACTATGACAGTTCATCCTGACACATAGTTATTGGTGAAATGCAAATGTTAACATTATTATATATTGTCATAAGAAAATAACAAATGAAAATGTAAACTTTATTCTACTTACACATTTATTCCACACTTTCTACGTATTTTTGTTGTCAATTACACCTGCCTTGTTCTCGCGGGCTTTCATCCACACAATATGATGTTTAATTTTTTTAACTTCTGGCCCTGCCTCCTGTATCTGTATATTAAGATAATATATATTAACCAAACTATTTAAAAGTCATATTTACCACACAGTTAATTATATACATACCAATTCATCCTCAATGTCAGCATACTCCTTACGTGATGCTTTGTAAGGGCATGCAGGATCTAACGCTCTATTGCGATTTTCATTGCTTCATTTCTATTCAGACACATATCAGTAATATTAATACATGGTTAATGTCATATATATATATATATATAATATATATATATATATATATAATATATATAATATATAAAGGACTAACGTGATGTTAAACATACCAGGAATCGTGCATCTCTTGTGCGTATTGCTACAAAATCTACCCACTCATCCCTTGAAATGTGTGCATATGGTGATGGAGGTTCCTCTTTGTTACTCCCGTTAGCATCTCTTAGAAATTTTCTTGTCAATCTAGTTCTGAATGCCTGATGTAGGTTTCCGGCTTCCTGAAGTACAAATTTTTGTCGAGATTCATCAACATTAAAAGACATCTGCAAAACAATATAAACAACGTGTCAAAGTAAGTATGTTTACATAGTTAACAATATAATGCACAAATTTTAATAATTACCTGTACATCAGCCCATATGTTCTCTTTGAAAGCATCCAAAGCTTCATCCTTCCGATTAGAACAAATAATTAAGACCGTTTGCCGAACATCGGCCCCAATGTAACTCTTCAATTTTTTCCATTGGCACGAATTGGTTGGTCCAAATAATTCCATTCAACCTCATAAAAATAATAAAGTAATTAAATCTAGATATCAAACAACATAATGAAATACTTAGATTAGTAAGTAAATTACCTCAATTTTTTACCCTTTACTCCTAGCGCGGATGGCCGCCTTCATAACGGTTGGTCCACATCGCGTCACTTTGGCAGCACTAGCATTAACAGAAGATGCCATTTACCTACAAAAAAATTAGACAGACAAGTAAAACATCATTGGACATTAATATAATATTAATTGATGCTAAATATAAAACATCACTGGGTAACAAAATCAACACTAGCATTGACGGAAGATGCTAATTATAATATAAATGGATCAGAAAGTTCATTTAAAAACAAACACTACATACATGTTTAAGTCAACCTTTTTCTTTTCTTCATTGGATTGAGATTTGTTTGACGTCCTTTATTAGTACGAAATGGTGGATTGACCAAAAGCCCCTCATCATGATCATCTCTCATATACATACCATCATCCCTAGTTGGATCAATCTCAAGTGATTGTAATGTCCTGGCGAAAGGATCATCTTCAATATCAACATCTCCATGGTCTTGATCATCAATCTTAGTAACTATTTTGTTAGTCAAAAGAGCAATGGACCTTTTCATATCAGCTGGATCAGTGATATAGAACACTTGTTGAGCTTGAGATGCTAATATAAAAGGCTCATCTTTATACCCCACCCTGTTAAGATCCACCTCCATGAACCCTGACTCATCAATCTGAACACTGTTGTTATTGTCAACCCACTTACAACCAAACACACCAACCTTAAACTTTGTGTAATCCAACTCCCATATGCGCTCAATGATGCCGAAGTATGACATATTTGCATATATGGGGTTTCTGTCTTTGAAACTTGAGATATGCATAGACCGAGCTACAAGAGTCACACCACTGTTTTGCATTGTACTCCGACCATCTTGTTCTTTTGTACAGAATGTGTACCCGTTAATTTGATAACCGTGGTAAGAAAAGACATGCAAACTTGGACCTTTGGCTAACCATCTCAATCTTTTTGAAACTGAAGTAGCATTTTCATTTAACTCTGCAAAAATGTGATCTCTTAGCCATGTTATAAAACAACGATTGTGTTATCTAGTTAGCCAATTTTGATTCTTATTTGGATACAAACTCTTAAGCATGTCCTTGTGTTTTTCAACATATGGCTCAACCTCATCAGCATTGTGCAGAACATATAAGTGTGATTGCTCCCATTTCGTCCTTGATATAGTCACTATTTCAGGTCTAGTAATTCCTTGCCCCATCATTCTCCCTGTGTGACGAGACTTTGGCAGCCCTATGGAATCAGCATTGGATAGGTATTCGATACAGAATTCAACAGCTTCTTCGACAATATACCATTCAACAATACAACCTTCTGGTCGTGATCGGTTTTTCACATACCCTTTTAATATCTTCATATAACGCTCAATCAGGTACATCCATCTCATATAAGCTGGCCCACACAGTTGTGTCTCTCTAACAAGGTGAATGGTTAGATGAACCATTATGTCAAAGAATGAAGGTGGAAAGTACATCTCAAGCTCGCATAAAGTCACAACAATTTCTCTTTGCAATGATGGCAACTTCCCAGGGTCAATCACTTTGCTGCAAATTGCCTTGAAGAAGAAACATAGTTTAGTTAAGGCCCCCCACACTTTGTTAGGCAAAATCGACCGTATACCAATTGGTATCAACTGCTCCATGAGAACATGACAATCGTGGGACTTTAGACCTTTTAACTTGAGATCTTTCATCGATACGAGGTTCCTAATGTTTGAAGAGTACCCTTCTGGAACCTTAACTCCGTCAAGAAACTTACAAAAATTAGTTTTTTCTTTTCTAGATAGAGTGTGAGCAGCCGGAGGAAGATATGTACTTTTGCCCTTCTTCGTCGGTCCCAATTCTCTTCTTATTCCCATACTAACCAAGTCCAACCTTGCATTGATGCCATCTTTAGTCTTCCCTGGCACATTGAGTAACGTACCAATGACACTATCACAGATATTTTTTTCAACGTGCATCACATCGAGGAAATGTCTTACATATAATGATTTCCAATATGGAAACTCAAAGAAAATCGACCTTTTCTTCCACTCTCTTGTGACAAGATCTCTCGCAAAAGGTTTACCGAATTGGATATTCAAATCCTTTACCTTTTCAAAAAGTTGATCACCCGTCAATGGTGAAGGAGCTCTACCATCTTCCAAGTTCCCATTGAACGCCTTTCTCGACCACCGGTATGATGACTTGGATGCAAAAATCTATGATGCCCAAGAAAGAAATTCTTCTTACAATGTTCTAACCGCAACCAATCCGTACCCTCTTCACATATAGGACATGCACACTGACCCTTGATGCTATATCCTGACAGATTACTGTACACTAGAAAATCATTAATTGTGCCAAACAACGTAGCTCTCAAATTGAAACTTTCTTCCTTATACCCATCATACACCTCCACACCTGTCTCCCACATTTGTTTCAAGTCTTCAATCAAAGGATTCAAATAGACGTCTATATCGATTCCTGGTTGTTTGGGCCCAGAAATTAACATAGATAACATAATAAATTTGCGCTTCATTCATAGCCATGGAGATGGGTTATAAATCACCAAAATCACAGGTCATGTACTGTAAGAGCTACTTTGAACACCATGCGGGTTAAATCAGTCAGTAGCCAATGCAAGTCGTAGGCTTATTGATTCTTGCCCAAAATCAGGATAATCATGATCAAATTTCTGCCATTGAGGAGAATCTGTCGGGTGCCGCAGCTTGCCATCTTTGATCCTTTCATCCTCATGCCATGTCAAGTGCTTTGAATCTTCTAAACTACGGTACATGCGCCTAAATCTGGGTATTATGGGAAAATACCACACAACCTTCTCCGGATCTGATTCTTTCTTCTTATATCGTGAGGCATTACATTTAGGACACATTTTTACCGATGCATATTCATTCCGAAATAAAATGCAATCGTTAGGACAAACATGTATCCTCTCGTAGCTCATGCCAATAGAGCGTAACATTTGTTTAGCCTCACATGTCCGACTAGGAAGCACATTATCCTCCGGCAACATGTCTTTCAATAGTGTGAGTAAGTGCGTAAAGCCCTTATCAGTCCATCCATTACCTGATTTCAAGTTATACAACTTTAACATCACCGACAATCTTGTGAATTTAGTACAACCATCATACAACGGTTGCTCTGCATCACTTACCAACCTCTCAAACATTTGAGGACAATCCCGAAGATCCTTTTCAACAGCATTTGCAATGTCTTCAAAACGATCACCCTCGTAAGTATTTGTGTCGGTATCGTTTGATGAATATCTCACACGATTCCTCATTTCACTAGACTCATCTCTTGTCTCACCATGTTTTGTCCAACATGTATAACTCTGATCGATTCCATTACACGCTAAATGTTCTTCCAACTCAGCTGCACTAATTTGCCTTGCATAACAACAATCTAAACAAGGACATATGATTGTACTAGGGTTTTCTGCATGCCGAACTGCAAACCTAATGAACTCTTTCTCCCCATCCTCATACTCTTTCGTTAAACGATTGACAGACATCCATTTTCGATCCATGCTTTCTCGATCTACGAAAAATATTTATTAACCATATTTACTTTGAGTTTAGAGTGGTTGATGTCTACATGCAATGTATACAGATTAAAATAAACATCCAAAATGCTACAACTACAGGATTAAAAAAAACAAATACCTGGTAGAAGAAATCCTTTGTGGGTAGGGAATGATAGAGAGCAAAGTAGCAATGGCAAGCTAAAGCAAAACAACAATAGAAAATCTGCAAGAACGAAATTTCAAAGACATTAACACATACTCTACCTTAGACATTATAGATTTACAAATGTGTAGAAACCCGTCCATCCATATAAAATATAAATCAAATGTCTACCCAATTTACTTAGCAGTAAACAATGCAAATTTGTTACTTTTCTACCTTCGAATTCACAAGGGGAACCATTCAAAAGGCGACAATTAGAAGAGCTGCCAAATGAAATGCAATTAGAAACAGAACACACATACACAAAGAATTATATGCAACAACAAAGCTCAATGGAATGAAATAAATTCAACCATAATATCTCTTGAAAACGGTTTAACTACTGTGCTAGATATAAAAATATTCATGAGTTGATAATTGACACTAACCTATATTATAAGTCTGTAAGGATTACACCATGACCTTAAATAATAACTAGTAACTCCATTAACCAACAATATATCCTTGTATCACCAAAATACTAGTACACAATTGTGGCTTCTCAAACTTTACAATACCACATATTCATATCATTATTACCTCAAGAACTTTCAAGAAAACCAAACATTATAAGTTAACTTTATCTTTCTTTACCGAGCCATAAAAGAAACGCTATCGTAGGTACATTCTTTACATAAAAGTATCCGAACATAAATGGCGTTACAATAAACCCACTTTTAACCAAACTTAAATTTTGTAAAATGAAATTGATTCAAACTTAAGTTTGCAAACTCTAATCCAAGCACACACTTAGATACATATCCAGAACTCCATTTGCCTCCTTATAAATGTCACAAAATATGCATCTTATGATCTACAATATTTAAAATTCAACAAAAAATGTGTAACTTTCTCTAATATTATATAGAAATGAGAAGACTTTGCAATACTATAGAGGTAGATAGACCATAATTTCTTATAAGCAATGCGAATTCTTGAATCTAAAGAGACAAAAGAAAAACATGACCTTCAAGGAAAGATGCATCACAACTTTAATTTGAGTTGAATTAATTACTCATCAGTAAAATTTATGACAAACTTTGTGTTTAAGCATTTTTATGGTCTTAAGGTCATCCACACAACATCTCAGTTTATGCTTATTTGGAAAAGTACGAGTGTAAAACATGTAAAGTTTACATAATTTATACATGTTTGCCCTGCTTCATAAGCATGTAAAAAGCAACATACAAGTACAAAATTATGCCATTGCTGACCAAAAAGACCTCATACTTTATAGCAGATATGACAGAAGCAACTGTTTAGTTGAATAAAATACCTAGCTAAGTGCTAGAGGCAGAAGGGACGTCACCAATGAGCTTGAACTCCTGCACCTCCTTGAAGTTCAATCATGGCTTCTCCAAGACCTTCGTTTCATAAACCTTTTTCTTCCCACCATCTCTTGCCTCCAAAGTGATATAGTACAGGGTACCAGAAACCACCTACTGCTTTGCACTTACCACTTTCACAAATTCCAGAACTGCATTCCGCATAAGCATCACACCAATCCAATTAAAGGGAAGAAAAAAAACAAGAAAGAAAGAGGAAATTATTACAAATAAAATTGTAACCCCTTACATATAGAACAAGAACCCCACCATGCTATTACAACTACAAGCAGAATAAAAAATATCAAATTAACATAAAGCACGAAACTTTAAGTAGCAGAATTCACTTTCTTCCCTTAATTTTCTCAGGAAAAAAATATCAAGTAGACAACATAAATAAAAACCTCTTTTTTGTTGTGTTCTTGAACAACAAAGCGAGCGAGATTCTCGATCTCGACCCTGTTCTGGCTTCCTTCCACCTCGATCTCGATCACGTAACAAAAAATTTGATACAGAGGTGGCTTTGCTCAGTGGCGGTGGTTACCTCTTCCCTAAAACCCAACCTCTTTCGAGCCGAAAATAGGTCGAGCACAGCGGAGGCAGAGGGCACAACACAGCGGCGGTGGCGGTTACCTCTTCCCCCCAAACCCAACCTCTTTCATGCCGAACGCAGGTCGAACGCAGCGGAGGCAGAGGGCACAACACAGCGGAGGGTGAAAGCGCCTATTCTAGTGGCAGAACATAGTGAGTGAAAGCCACAACTGAGAAAGGATGCAGGGCGAGCACAGCGGCCGGAGGTGACGGAGCGAAGCGGCAAACAACTTTGAGAGAAGCCAGAAATGTTTGCTATACGTGGGGTGTTAGGGTAAAACGTAGAACAACTGAGAAGGATCAAAACACATACACGCGCGGGATGGGACGAAAATAATTGCGGGAAGTTATAAAATCAGCAAAGATAATCACTTAAGATAGCATTTCCGCCTTTAAACGCTATCTAAAGGTTATCTTTTAATATCATTTTTTAAAACAAATACTATTAAAAGTTGATTTTATTTTATTTATTTATTTCAAATTAGAAAAGATAGTGCTTTGACATAAAAACGCTATCTTAGGTGTCCTCTTTAATAATACTTATTTTAGGAAATGCTATTAAAAGGGCACAATCATTTTTAATAACAGTTCTGCTCTACAAACGCTATTGAATAACTGCTATTATAGGTCATTTTTGTTGTAGGCACAAACCAACAACTTGAAGCGTCGAGACGAAGTTCAACACCACCAAAGCTTTATTCGTACACACACTTCTACATTCTGGTCTGGACCATCCATTTTGGCCGAATCAGAACAAATACCTTTTGAATATTCTCGAAGGAAAATGATAGGTTTTATCACTAATTAAAACCCATAAATTGAAATGGTAGAGAGTGTTTGGCAACAACAGAATTAAGCAGGTAGTTGGGCATTATTGCAAAAGAATAGACATGCATGCATACCTACCACCTTCCCCATTGCACGGAGTTGGCTCACACCTGGTCCACATTATGCTTGTCTGGGACGAATTCAAGGGTTGAGTATAGGGTTTAGCCTTTTCCCCTTGAATATATTCTGTATATATATATTTTTTTTTACGAAAGAAGCTGTTGCATTTCATTAAATATCAAAGAACCATTACATGTAGAAACATCATGAAAGAAATGAGAACTAGCATAAGAAATAGCCACTTTAGTTAAACTATGAGCAACCATGTTTGATTGCCCCCTAACAAACTCAGCATGAGAGTTTTGACAAAAAGACAAAATCAAATCCTTACAAGAAGAAATTATAGCACCAAAATTAGATAAATCAACAATAGAGGATTCATGCTATCCATTACCAGTTTAGAGTCTAACTCAAAAATAACTCTGTCAAGGTGAAGATCATTCATCCAATTGATGGCAAAATAAAGAGCAACGACTTCTCCCATTTTAACATCAATAATAGGTTTCAACCATTAAGTTTTGGCTCCCATGAAGTTACCATGCTCATCCCTAAGATACCTCACAACACTAGTGGAAAATATACATTAGACGGTAAAGGTTTACGTCAGTTAACCAAAAGCTAGACGTTAAAAAGGAGGCGGTGGCAGTTTTGTAAATATCAGGCTTCATTAATTCAATTTTAACGTCAGTTGTTTTAATGACTGACTTTAAAAGTGAAGTGACTCACTTTTAACGTCAGTTCAATAAAGAACTGACGTTAAAAGTGAACATTTTAACGTCAGTTCGATAAAGAACTGACGTTAGAAGTAAGTCTCTTCACTTTTAACGTCAGTCCCTACATCAACAGACGTTAAAAGTTATTTTAATAATTTTTTTTTATCTAGTATACGATTCCTTCCGCATTGCCTTCCTCAAAGTTTCAGTTTCACATGAATTGCTTTGATGTTTTGTGTTTCTGTTTTGAAAACTAAAATATATGTGCGAAGTATAAGTTGAATCAATAACCCAAACCGGATCTCATTCATGAAGTGTAATATCTGATCGATCGATCTGAGAAGATTGAAAGGGTTTAAAATCCTATAAAAAGTTACATTGAAAGGGTTTAAAATCCTATAAAAAGTTACATTGAAAGGGTTTAAAATCCTAAACGTTAAAGCTACATCCCATCAGAGAGTTTTATGAAATATGCCAAAGGGAAAACTATATATACTCCGAAGACCTCTCGGAAAACAGGGGGCATGAGAGAGCTCAAGAGAGAGGCAAAAACAGGTGCACCAGATCCGTTTCAAGCAAAGGCAGTGGTTCCAGAGACTTTCAAGACGGTCACTTGCTGCCAAAGCCGAGGTTTTGGAACTGTGACCCCGAGCACACTGATTAGCCCTCCAAAGAAGTGATCTCGGAAGGTGATAAGGTGAGCAACTCACACAATGTAATTTACTCAGACTTATCACCCATGCAATGTAATTTACTCAAACTCAAGTTGTTTGACCATTAAGACAAAGACCTTTGAGTCTAGGAATAGGAAGAAAGAGTGATGAAGTTAATCTCCACGGCAGAGCCATATTGTGAAGCAGAAAATTAAAAGGATGGAAGGAAGCTATTTATAGGAGCAGGGGATGAAGTTACTAAGCTATTCTGATTTTGTTGAAAACTTACCTATAAACTTAATGCTCATTAAGAGGATTGAGTTACAAGGTGCATGGGTAAGTAGCACAGTACAGTCAAAGGAATGAATGTTTTTGCAGATATCTATACACTTTTAACGTCAGTTTTTTAAAAAAAAACTGACGTTAAAAGTGTTTTTAAATAAAAAATATTAATTGTTAACGTCAGTTTTTTATACAACTGACGTTAAAAGTTTGATTTTTACTTCAGTTAAATAAATAGCTGACGTAAATAATCCTATATATTATAAACGCGAGAATGAATATTGGAAATAATGTAATTAATATCACGGGAACTTGGCAGTCATCAATTAAGTTGACGTTAAAAATGAGGTGGTGGGTAAACTATTTGCGTCGAGTTCTATAAATAATCGACATAAATAATTATGAAACTCATTTCATTGGTTGTCATGTCCCTGTTGTCCCTCTTAACGCAGATCACTCCATATAGTACTGCAGTTTATTTCTAAACCTTTTTTTTATACAAGTTTATTTTTAATTTTTATTAATTAACTTGAATTAGTAAACAAATTATTGTGCAAATTAAAATAAATAAACACTTAACATAAAACAAGTTATATGTATAATCAAATCGTATGACATTGAAGCGATTCATAAGTTAAAATTACATGATTAAAAGATAAAAAATTTCTGCAACATAGCCCTAAAATATAAAAAAGTTTCTGCATCAACATCATTTTCTTCTCAGTCCTGTCATCAGAAACTCCAATGGCTGCATCACCTCCCTCACTTGAATTCCAAGATACAAAGTAAATCCTCAGTCATTAGCAGCGAAAGCAAAGTGAAATGGATATTTGCATCTTTCTTCTTCAGTGGAGTTCCTTGATGCATCATCTTGAATCCACAATCACTTGCTTCCAAAGCAAAGTGAAAGGGATGACGGGGATGAAATAAAGTGAGAGAATCACATTACGTGATTCACCCAACCTTAATATCCATGCAATGTAATTTACTCAAACTCAGAAGTTGTTTGACCATTAAGACAAAGACCTTTGAGTCTAGGAATAGGAAGAAAGAGTGATGAAGTTAATCTCCACGGCAGAGCCATATTGTGAAGCAGAAAATTAATTAAAAGGAGATGGAAGCTAGGAAGCTATTTATAGGAGCAGTGGATGAAGTTACTAAGTTATTCTAATTTTCTTGAAAACTTATCTATAAACTTAATGCTCATTAAGAGGATTAGGTACAAAGGTGAATGGGTAAGTAGCACAGTAGTCAAGGGAATGAATGTTTTTGCAGAAACTAATAAACCTTTAACGTTCGTTGTGTAATACAACTGACGTAAGAAGTTGTGAGTGTTTTTAACGTCAGTTTCTTAATACAACTTACGTTAAATATATGACCTTTAACGTCAGTTATTACTAACAACTGACGTAATAAGTATGAGAGTTTTTAACGTCCGTTTATTAAGACAACTGATGTTAAATATATGATCTTCAACGTCAGGTTTTACCAAAAACTGACGTAAAATGTTGTTTTATTTTAATTATAACGTTTACCCCCGCGCGCCTTCTCCACTTCTCTACGTCTTTTCTCTTTTCATCACGCTAAACCCTCACTCTCGCTCTCACTCTGCCCTAATCGCGAGCTCATCTCCACCGCAACCACCGCGAGGGCTTCTTCGCCACCACCGTGAGGTACACTCTTAACCCCTAACTCTGTCTTTCCCACTCCTTCTTTGCAATAACTTGACATCTCTCTTTCCCCTGGCCTTCCCGCGCACTAACTCTCCTTGTCCCTCTGCTCTCAGTAACCACATCGAACGTTGGCCACCACTCGAGCTTCCCCCCCACCACCACGCGAGCGCCTATTTCTGGTGAGTCTTTAATTAGGGCACATTTTTTTATTCACGGTTTTGAGTGCATGCATGTTGCTCTGCTGGTTTGAAACTGTAGTCTCAGTAGTTGAAACTTGAAACTGTGAGTTTGAGTTGTTTGGAATGTCTCTATTTTTGGTTTTGAGTGTATGTTTAAACTGTAGTCTCAGTAGTTGTAACTTTAAACCGTGAGTTTGAGTTGTTTGGAATGTCTCTATTTTTGGTTTTGAGTGCATGTTGCTCTGCTGGTTGATCTGTCACGACCGTGATGCTCATCACGGCTAGGCCGTGATCAGTTCTGCCTATGAGGGTCTGGTTCAGTTGGCACGTTACGGCCGTGATGGACATCACGGCCAGGCCGTGACCAGTGCTTGGCAATCTTCAAAAACTATAGTTTTCAATCTCCCGTATTGTCCTTATATAGGATATATAGATGTTTTGTATATCTACAGGACCTATCTAGTTATTTTTATTTATACTTATGTATTTATTTTGAGTTATAACCTATGTTAATACATATATATTGTTTCTGAACAGGCATACATATGGATCAGTCGGATAGCCCACATGCACGGGAGGACACTGTGGGGGTTTCGCAGGACCCGATCACGCCTACGCCTGCTGATTCTAGTGTAAGTTTACATGCATGTTATATACTATCTTTAGTCCTTCTTGTTAATGTAAGTTTATAATGTTACAACCCTCTATTTTATCATTTTTTTTGTCCATACAGACATCACATGCTCATAGGAAACGGGGTAGAGGAGCCACCTCGTTGAAGAAACTAGAGAAGGACAGGCAGAGCGGACAGAAGCTTGAGATGTCCTTCGATGCTAATCTAAATGCCCAGGGACCCCGTGCTAAAGAATTTAATAAGTGGGTGTTTCTACAAGCGAAGCAGCACGTAAGCATCAACTACAACCACTGGAATGACGTTCCACAGAACGTTAAGGATCAGATTTGGGAGGCTATCACGGTATTTTACCTTTACATTCGTTTTATTTACATTATTAGATAATTATCCGAGTTATAATCCATCCAGTTGTTATATATGTATCTAATGTGTAGGTAGCTTGGACTGTGCCAAATGACGAGGATCATCGTCTTAAATGTATGAAAATGGCATCAAAGCGTTGGAATGGGTTCAAGCATGATCTTACCAGGTACTATGTATCTGGGAAGAAGCGGCTTGATAAAATGTTCTCGGATTATCCCTGGATTGATCAGGATACTTGGGATATGTTTGCCAGGAGTCGACAGGATGGAGAATTTCAGGTTGGTTGATTAAGTTAATTTTGTATGCTTATTATAGATCATTTAACTGTATTTAATTATGTGTTTTTGTTTGAATAGGCTAAGGCAAATAAGGGTCGGCAGAATCAGGCGAAGAACGTCCACCGCCACACTATGTCTCAGGGTGGGTACCATACTCGGATCCAGCAGATGATGGCGGATAGGCTGAGGGCGAAGCAGGAAGAGCACTCTGCTAGGATTGAAAGAGGAGAGGTGACTGAGGGCACACCATCAAGTCCTCCGTCGGACATCGACCGCGAGGATGTCTAGTTAGCCGGCCGCATGACAAAGGCGGGATCTTTTAAAGCTGATGCCACTCGCGAAGTGGCAGATAAGATTGTAAGTAAATAATTAACTTGATTTCAATTGATATTTGTATAGATATTTGCAACACTTTTCACTTGCACGTTTTTTCATTTTTTTTCATTGTAGATGGATCTTAAAGAAAAATCCTCCCAGGGCGCATTCGTCCCTTCTGGACGGCAGGACGTCTTGATGACTGCTCTAGGCAAGAAAGACCATCCTGGTTGGGTTCTCGGTGTTCCTGGGAACGTGACCATCAAACAATATTATGGCAAGTCTGCTTCACGAAAGCGGGTGGTCAATGAAGCATCAATTTTGGCTGACATTACTCAGCACCTCATGACCAACCCAGATATTACAACACATCTGATGCAAGGCTTAATAGCCAACCCAGAATTCAAGCAGGTGCTTGCCAGAGAGCTTTCCTCCGTCGGTACATCCCAGGACACCGCAAGGCTTGCCAACGCTTCACATGTGAGCACAAAAGAGAGTTTTAGTATGGCACATGTGGAGGACGATGAGTTGGCAGCTAGGGAGCGGGAGTTGGAAGTCCAGCGCCATGAGCATGAGTTGGAAATGAAAAGGCGTGAGCTTGAGTTGGACTCCAAACGACGTGAGCTCGAAATGTTAGCAAAGGTATTTATTCATTATTAATGTCCAAATTAGTCAAATAATTACTTGTGTTTTTTTTAATTATCAAAAACTTATATATTTTATTTTTCCTAAACTGAAGGCCAAGTCGACGTCGGTGTCGCTGTCACCTTTCACTCGTTTGTTCTCACTTGGTGAGGATTATGCGTATGAGATTTTTGAATGTCTATTGGATCACGATGGATGGGTGGCACGCCCAGATCAACAGAGGATATTTTCCTTCGTTGGTGAGGATCTCGGGAACGCCTGCAGAAATAACGTCTAGATGAACAACAATGTCATCAGTCTCTGGTGCACGTAAGTTAATTTTAATTTTATAACTTATTTATTTTTGGTATTTTTCCATTTAATAATTTATTTTAATTTCAATATATATATTATGTAATTAACATCCACACCCTTTTCATATCTTAGGTATCTCCATCGTCTTCAGCTTGATAAGGGCGTTGCATCAGTTTACGGTTTCTTAGATCTGTCAATCCTTCTGCCCGAGTTCTTTGCTGGCGATGCATTGAGTAAATACATAGGAAACTTGTTGGGAGACAATCCGAAAGAATTATATCTGACTCCCTACTGTATGGATGACCATTGGCAGTTGTTGGTACTTCACCCGTCTAGACATACTGTCATATTCTTCTGATCTCTCCACCATGATCCGCCACCGAAGGTGGTGGAAGCTGTAAATATGTAAGTAACTAATCTTAAATTTAATTTAAGTTTTAATATCAGTTGTTTTTAGTTTATTACACACATGATAAATGAGTTTGTTAATTGATCGACATGATTATTTGTTTATGATAGCGTGCTGAAGGCGAGTAGCATAAGTTGCGCCAACGGGAGAAGTAGGACTTCTAAGGCTAAAGCAAATCCTGTATGGAACATCCTCAAGGTTTGGTAGTTTATTTATCAAATAATTATTATTATAATTACTAATTTATGTGTATATTCAACTGACGTTGAAATTAATTTTGTTGGTAGTCTCGATTTCAACCTGACAGTTGGTCGTGCGGCTATTATGTGATGCTTCATATGCTGAACATAGTCTCCGCATCTATTACGGATGGATGGAAGAAGGTAATATTTAAACAACTTGTTAAATTATATATTATAGTTTTGAAGATGACTTGCATTGATGTTATTGTTATTATTTGAACGTGTCTAGGCATTTATCGACCAATCGCCTATTCAAGAAGATGAGTTAAGAGACTTGAGGATGCTTTCCTGAATTCTTCTTCAAGTATGCATAAAAAAAGGAATTGACAACATACCTCCGCACCGCTTAGATAAATATTTTTTTTGTTATACTTTATAAAATAATTAATAACATTTATATATATATATATATATATATATATATATATATATATATATATATCCTTAGATAGTTTTGTTTTTTAGACATTGGAACTAAAATTTATTTATATATATACATGGGTTTTGGTTTTAAGTCCCCCATTGTTCAATTTTCCTTTGCAATTCTGTAATGTGTGTGATATTCACGTATTACTGGGACTGAATGCGGGATAGCTGAGGGGAGTGATATTTTAAAACTGAATTTAAAAAAAAAAAAAACCTATTAACGTCAGTTGTATCAAACAACTGACGTTAATAGTATTTTATAAAATATACAGTACACTATTAACGTCAGTTGTTTATTAAAACTGACGTTAAAATTAAACCTTTAACGTCAGTTCTTTATAACAACTGACGTTAGTTTTAACAAAATCAACGTCCGTTGTATTAAAGAACCGACGTTAATAGTTTTAGTTTAACGTCATTTGTTTAAAAAACCGACGTTAATTCTTACAAAATTAACGTCGGTTTTGTTAAGGAACTGATGTTAATAGTGTTATATTTAACGTCAGTTCTCAACTGATGTTAAAATATTAACTATTAACGTCAGCTGTATTTACGTCAGTCAGTATTCTGACGTAAAAAATCAATTTTAACTGACGTAAAAAACACTTATTGCACTAGTGCAATATCAACCTGGTTGCTATTAGAAAAGAAGGAAGCATGCATCAATGCTGCATTTAACAAAACCCTACAAAGGTTTCACCCATTTTGGACACACCATCTGACCATTTTTTTCCTGACTCAAAATACCACCATCAGTACACCCATCTTGTATAATTAGTTATGTGTGTGTAATATTTTTAATAAATATATCCTCATAAAAGTATTAACTACAAATATAAATGTATCCTTTTATGTTTTTTGGACCCATTCATAACAACAACATAAGTCCCATTTAAATTTGAGTTATGATATTTGAACATCCAATTTCAGACATCATATGTGTTTATCTATATCTCTTACTTATTTTTTCATCTTCTTTATATACACGCATCCCAAATTTTATGTTCAAATATAATTTCTCTTAAATTTTGAGTTTCTTTTATAGACAACCTGCAATTTCATTATAAATCCTTAGGCCGTTGAGTTTGTGATTTATCTTATTCTTGGACTTGTAAATCTGTCATCAGCCTATATTTCGTTTACTTAATATTATAGTTTATATAATTAGTTATATTTGTATAAAAAAAATCCTGGAATTCTGTAAGTACTTTTCTTTGAGTCTTGAGGTTTGTCCTGACCCTAGTGAGCCCTCGGATCCAACTCACCTAAATTTTTGTAACAAAAAAAAAAATCCTGAAATTGAAAAAAAAAGAGTACTACTAGTAAAATAGAAAGATGAATACTTTTGTACCCAAAAAAAAAAAAATAGAAATATGATTTTTTTTAATAGAATAGTGCAGCTATTTATCAATTTAAAATACACGATAACAGATTCAATTTTGTGTAATGCGTGCAAAAGGCAATAACAGAAACAGAACACTCAAAATTCAAAAGAACAAAGTCTCGGTACTGGGAATCTGAATGCAATTTATTAGCAACCCAGCATTGTCTTTTTATTACCCACTTTGTTGCTTATATTTGGTGTTTTAAAGTTGGTTTGGTGGTTAGGATAAAAAAGACAGGATAGGATAAACTATCATATTATATCTGAAATTATTGTTTGGTGAGCCAACGGGATATGATAAGTCAATCCTGTTACCTATTATATCATGTTCATCTAGTTAAAATTCTATCATGAGGAGGGGCGGGTTAGAACTCAACAGGATATGATATGATGATTTAAAGTATAATAAATAATATTTAAAGTATAATAAAATATAATATGGTTAAAAAAAAGATAGTGAAATATAAAATATTTTAAGTAGTAAACATATTAATAAATAAATTTTTAAAATTATTTTTATTTTATCATAAAGGTAATTTTGTTATTTTATATTATTTTAAAATCTGAAAAATATAAAAAAATATTTTAATAATTTAACTATATGTAAATTAAAAATTCAAAATAAATATTTAAAATTATTAAAAAAATAATTGAATTTAGACAATATTTATAAAAATTTAAAAATTATATGTAATTTTATCACAAGGATAATTTTGTCTTTTTATATAATTTTAAAAAATGAAATTTATAAAAAAAAAATCTAATACAATATGAAAACATTTAGAATAAAAACAATTTTTTTTTAAATTTATACTAAAATTTTAATGTTATCCGGTTGGTTATCTGGTGGGCACCAAACATCGGATATGATAACTTATCTTGCTCATATTATATCCTACTACTATCATGTTCTCTTATCTTATCCTCCACTGTTCTATCCTGGTCACCAAACAAACCCTTAAGGTTTCTACACATAAATTAATAAATCATTAATTTATGTATATTTATACCAAAATACCCTTATTTTAGAACATACAGTATCTATGACTGAATTTAAGCATGGATGAGTTTGTGTATTTTCAAGACAAATCAACTTATTCTATATAACGGTGTACATGAAAAAAAAAATGATCAATTATACCTTGAGTTTATAAAACACCCATTCTTTCGAAAAAAAAAACAAATAACTAAAAATAACAAATATAAGTAACCGAGGGAGTAATTTGATTGATCATCTAAAGAACATCGAAGTATCATCCATAGGTCACTTTAGCATTTGACCCCATATACCCCACAATAAGCCATATATGTCAAGCTACTATCTATCCTTTTTTTTTTTTTTTGACGTAATACTATCTATACATTACATTAGTGAATCTTTAAAATCATTCTCCTGCTTTAAAATGAATTCTTTTAAATTCTTGTTTATACTATTTTCCTGCTTCTCAGTTTCAACTTTCAATGATATCCTGCAGTGAGGAAAAGGAAAAGGAAAGATTCAAATGGTCTCATTGCTTTTATCATTGGTGACCAATTACTTCCAATGAGCTTATTGCTCCATGGGTGATTGTGTCATTTCAGCTAAATGATTGTCTTTGCTGCTGGTAATGGCGAGAAGTTTTGAAATCAAGAAAACAAGAAGATATATCATAATCATAGACCTTTGTGCCTCATGCCTATTACGAAAACCCAAAAAAAGAGACCTAATGGGACCCTTATGTCCGCCACTTTATATTCACTTATTCAGTCACGTCTAACAAAGCTAATATGCTCATGATCCTTGCACTTGACACTAATCAATTGTTTGTTTCATCTTACAAAAATTATTCAATAAGTTAGCAACTTATGCATTATTCAATATAAAGTTATGCTCTTGTGTATATGAGCCCTGCATAAACCCACTATCACCGCAGTTAGGAGCTCTGATCAATCTGGTGCAGTAATTTCAGTTGACAAAAGTGACGAATTACTGTAGTACAATTTTTTATTTTTTATATAACTAAAATTGACACCTTAATTGACACATCTTTCATATCTGTATATAATTAAAATTCTTATTAACGAGTGTCCTAAGGACATTGATTAAGGAACCCATACAAAAAAATTGTATTGAAAAATTAAGTGTTACACTTTTCGAAATACTAAATACACAATTTTCCATACAAAATTTTCTTTTTTGGTTCCTTAAACAATGTACTAAGGACACTTGTTAACATTCTCCAATAATAAATATACTTTAATTAATAATATGTGATACCCCAATACGGCAATATACACACATTAATACGCAATATCTATATCAAATGTCCAATCTAAGAATGCGTTCGAGAAAGCTGGAAAAAAATATTATGCTGATAATCTGTTTTCAAATAATCGATTATTATGATAATCGATTATAATCAGAATCTATTTTTGTTTGGGTATGTTTGCTGAAAAGCGATTTTAAGATAATCTATTTTGTTTGGGTGGGTAAAAAATAATCATTTTTATATAATAAATTACGAAAAAGGATATGAGATTATTTGTTTATAATATTTGGTGAAAATGTGAATAATATTTAATTTTTTATTATATATAATATTTCTTTTTTAAAATTAGAATTTTTTTATATAGTATTTTTTTTAAATATTTGTTTTTAATATAGTAAATCACTGATTATATTATGAAATCAGTTAATGAAGCAAGGTATAAAAACTATCTGTGTAAATTTAGGTAGAAAAATAGTTGTACTATTATAAAAAAAAAAATTAGTTGTACTACTTCGAATTCATGCATCGTAAGGATGAGGTTGAAGAATTTTATTTACGCAACTCTATGTAAATCAGAACTATACGCACACGAAAGAAGAAAAAGAAATAAGGAAAGTCGTTGGGTGGGTGGGGGTATTATTAAGTAGGGTATCCATCAATCGATCTAAATCGATTTAAATCATAAAAATTGAATTAAAAAATCGAAAATCGAATAAATCGAAAACAAAAAAAAAATCGCAATTTTTTATTGGATTTGATTGGATTTTGGATCCTCTAGTGAAATCCAATCCAATCCAAACCGTCTATTATATACATATACTATTATTCTTGAAATTATAGTATTACTCATACTTAACATTGTTTTTCATCTTTTATGTCCCTTATTCTCTTTAATATTTTTGTTAAAATGACATATGTGATACTATTTAAAATAAATATTAATTGCTAAAAAATTTGATGCATAACATATATATAATTGATTGAGTAAACATGAAAAATATGAAATCAATTAAGTTTGAAAAATAATTAGTTACAATTTATCTATAGTCGATTCAAGGAAAAAAATAGGATAAGTGAGAGTAAATATAGAGAATTTAAATAAAAGCACGTCTTAAAAAATAACAATAATTATTTTTTCTCAAACTCTCAAATTAAAATGAAGATTATCCTTTGTTCACTACTAAATAAGTAACAAGGACACTTGGCATAAGAAAAAAGTAAAATATGACAAAAATCGAATTATCCAATCCAATCCAAAACGTATTTAATTGGATTGGATCGGATCGGATATTTTTAAGAAAGCAAACCGATCAAATCCAAATCGCATGTTGTTTTCATCATTAGATCGAATAACTTTTTAGCTTAAAATCGATCCAATCCAATCCAATCCACGAACACTCCCACAAGTAAGCAGTGTTCTCTTTAAAGCATAATCTGAAAATTTCATCAAAACAGTCCTTGGTATCGGATGGTTCTAAAACAGCTTATTTCTTTTAAAAAAAGCTTTTTAAAAAAATAAGTTTTAAACCCAAACATAAAAGATTTTTTACAAAACAACTTTTAAGTAGAAAAATAGCTAAAACTTAGAAAATCCATATTTCCCCAACACCCTCTAATTATACCAGAAAATTTGTAGCACAAAATAAGTAGGTCCACCAATGTGGGACCCATTATATTATGTTCATCGGATCAGCTCCTAGCATAAAACTAACTATTCGTATTTCGTGCAATAGATTGAATTCGTTTTATGATAGTAATAAAAATATGACGGAATTGTACATATATCCGTTGTCGTCCAGCGGTTAGGATATCTGGCTTTCACCCAGGAGACCCGGGTTCGATTCCCGGCAACGGAATTTTGTTTTCACCTTGAGGACGTGCTTCCATGGCAACTTGGCAAGTGATGGAAAACAATTTAAAGTAAAACAACGCAAGGAAATATATATTATTTAAAAACTGAACCTTGTGTACCTTTATTAATTACTTTTTGAGATGCAAACTTCATTAATTTTAAAAGAAGTTCATTTCTTACATCAATTGAGGAAGCAAAAGTAAAATAAAATGCATTTTAAAATTTATATCATACAAGCATGATAAAGGTTATGGTGTACCACCCACCAAAACACCCACATGTCACATTGTGTTAGGAGTCATCAATAAGGACCCCAAGATTCTTGTGATGATTAGCTTAATTCAACGTTGTCATGAATCCAACTTATGGTAAAAAAAATTTATTACTTGCCTGATCATTTAAGAGAAATGGAAGGAGATACACCCTCCATGATATAATAAAAGGTTAAAAATTCAAGCGTAGCATGACGGAGTCTCGAATATGATAGGTTGCATGTATTTACCACTTATATTTTAATTTTAGCAGGCAGATAAGGTACAATTGGTACATCTAGAGTGTTGCTCATTCCAAAACTACATCATTTTGAGTTGAGAATTAGGGAGTTTTTCATCTCAGCTACACTACGATGTTAAATTTGTGACTTTCATATTCATGCCTAGATCTTCTAATGTCGAACAATTTCAATATTATAGATTTTTATTGTGAGATGTGTTATTGTCATGTCGAACAATTGAAGTTCTTTTTATGTTATGTTATATCTTATTAATAAATTTGTATTTTATATTACCGTACTCAAACCTTTTTTTTTTTTTTTTGGAAAATGAAGTATTCTCATATCTGTAGATACCCGTACCGTATCTATGCAACCTTCCTCCGGGTGTGAAGGCACACTCCTGCATATCCAGAGTGCCCAAGGTCCTACTCTCAGATATTGCCCTCTTATCAAGCCATTTCTTTAATTCTTTTACGTGCAGTCATTAAAAAATGGCAAACAGTATTTATCCACCAATAAAACATTGGCAATATTTATTATGCCAATAACAAGAACGTCCAACGCCATCAACAGTAGGGGGAAGAAAACGGCTAGATAATAAAAACAAAACATCATTATCCACTAATAGGTGCATTGCCAGTATTTACGGCATAATAAGACCACCCAATACTAGGTACCAATACTTGGGTAGCGTACAATTATTATAGTATTCAGGTTTTGAGGGAAAATAGTCGTGGTGGAGATGGAGTAACTACAGTAGAAATACAAGATGTATTGCACTCTAATTAACAAATAAGACCCCAGTCGTTAGTGATGAAGAAAAGAAATATCACGATCCATGAAAGTGTAAAGGTTCAACCGGTGTATCTGATTTGATATTTCTTTATTTTAGAATACATGCCCAACTACAGTGCTGTAGATATGTCCCTGGATGACTGAGGCCTTATCAATTTGTTCCGCTACCAAGAAACCAAAAGTAAAGTTTCTACCGGAGCACAGAATTAAGGCCGTATGCCAAGATCTGCAGCATGTTTCGAAATTTTAGATAACAGCATGACCCCCAAAACTTATTGGAAACAACCAGCCATTCTCCAGAAAATCGCACATAACATACTAGGAAAGGAAGAAAAGAATTAAGAAGCCTTTGGAACTTTGTCTAGCAAAACATTATCAGGAATGTTAAGCTTTGAGGGTGTTTCCTGAACAACGCCTAGCACTGAATCATATCCCTCATCATGACGGGCAAATTTCTTGCGAAGAACTTTCTCAAATTCAGTCTCATCAAGTTTTTTCGCATTTTCAGCAGCATGAGCCTGAGCCAAATTGGAATAATTTAAGGCAGATTGTGAGAAGAAGGCCATTTCATTTTCTGTGAGCTTCCTCAAGAACCTTGCTGGATTACCTCCCCAAACCTGCAATCAAGAGCCGTTATTGGGTTTAACTCGAAGATACACATGACAACTACAGGCATGATGATACTAAGCTGAAATCCTCTTCAATAATTCATTTTAGTCATGATTGAATCACTGGTTCGGATGAATGCATTATGTTAACTTCCAATGATAAATCAGGACGTAGGAAACCATCAGATCATAAACTTTATTTAATCTCAAGAGATAGAGCTGAACAGAGAAAAGTCCCATTCTCTCCAAAGGAAAACAAAAAGGTTCATACAAACCTCTCCATAGGGGATCCTCGTATTCTGCCTGACAAGAGCTCCAGCAGCAACCATGGCATGTTTCTCAACATATACACCATCAAGCAAAGTCGCACCCATGCCAATAAATGCCTCATCCTCAACAGTACATCCTTGTAACACAGCACTATGACCTGAAGTTCAAAAATATAGTGCAGAACCCTCAGATAAAGATCAGACTAAAACCATGCTTCAGAAATTCACAACATGATCACAAATCACTTTCACTTGCCTACAGTGACATTATCTCCAATGATAGTTGGCAAGACCTTTCCACTCAAATTAGACTTGGCAACATGGACAAGAGAGTTGTCTTGTATATTAGTTCCAGATCCAATGCTAATGCTGTTAACATCACCTTCACATTAAGAACAATAGTTAGTTAAAAGAAGACAACGGCAGGTGATGCACAAATATAGGAAAGAGGAGGGGGTGAGAAATATTAGTACTCAACCCCATGACATAGGGAATATGTGATATGTATAGAAATGATTATGTGTGCATGTGTAGCAATAAGATAGGTACAGCAGTTGCCCTTAACATTCCATCAGAAATCAAAGAGTTGACGCAAATCAAGAAATGAAAATTGAAGGAAATAAGTAACAAAAATGTGGTCCATCAAGTGTTATCAGAAGAAGGCAGAGGAAGGAAATATATGGTAAGCAATAAATTTCTAACTCCATCATTTAAAGATAGGAGTATGGGTTTGGAAGAGCTTATTTGCTTCTTTTGACTTATCGATGACATAAAGGAGCTTATAAAAATAACTTATGACATCCCATAGGAGTTTTGACTTATTTTCATAAGTCCCGGGAGCTTATGGAATTATCATCTATCCTAACACCCTCTCCATGTTTTCCCCATTTACCCCCCATCCCCTCTTTTTTTTTTTTTCTTTTTTTTTTTTTATATATATTTTTAATATATTTTTAATTTATTTTTATATTTTTTTTCCAATACCGAGATAATACCTTTTGAAGTGAAAACACATTTTAAGAACCCTAACTCATGGGTTTAACATTAACATTCTTAGTAGACAAATATTGATAGTGTGATTGCGTCGGTGAGTCTCCGATTTTTATGACCAAGGATTGCTAGGGAAGGTAGAAAATAAGGGGCAACGTAAAAGTTGAGTGGGATGAAAACGTTTTGATGTCCAATCCTTGGTTGTTGTTAAAAGGTAAGCAGATGGTATTTAACCCTGCCTATGTTGTACTTTGTTGAAAAAAGCTATACATAGCCAGTTCCAAGCCCAATAAAAGGAGAGGGTTGTGTTAGGTAATCGACAGCCAACGTAAAAATTGGTCAAATCTAAATGACACGGATCATCGATGTAATAGTTTTAATACTAGGTCATTGCCCATAAGCAACGCGTTGTATGGCTCGAGTACATTATCAAATGAGCAAGAGCCATTACATCACCGCATGGATGTAGCGAAAAATAAGAAAGTGTTCCCATACTTTCGTGAACGGGTGTGGGTAAAGAAGCTAGTTCATGAGAATAGGATTCGCTTTAGAACTTGGAATGTAGTTCATACTTACAGGTAAATGAATGGAAATAGTGAAACCATGATTGGAAAGAGGATCAAATTTATGTGCATACAAGAAACTAAGTGGATGTGAGCAAACGCAAAGGAATTAGACACTTCGTATTTTAAGCTTTGGTACACCGGCAGAGTAAAGTCGTGAAATGGAGTGGGCATAATTATAGAGGGCATAATTATAGACAAGTATTGGAAGAACGATATTGTGTATGTAAATAGAATAGGAGAAATGATCATGGCTCTAAAGTTTTTAGCGGAACGAGATACTTTTAATGTAATAATTGCTTGTGCACCTCCGCTAGGTTTATAAGAATGCCACAAGGTAAAAATCTAGGAGAAGTTAGAATGCTTAGTTCAGGAAAAACCATTAGGAGAAAATATTTGCCAAGGAGGGGATCTAAACAGTCATGTAGGGAGTGCATGTGGAGGATACGAGAACTTAGTCATTTACACTTCAATGGTTTGTCTACGGGCATGATTTACGATAGAACATTATAACGTCGTTTGATCTATGTAGCTGACCCGCCTAGAGGGAAAAGCTTGGTTTTTGTTGTTGTATTTAAGTGACGGCGAGGCCAAAAATTACATTCGTGAAGTGAATGAGTTTTGTTTCACTTAAATGGTTTCACAGTTTTGTTTCAGGAAGTGTAAAGTAATTTTTCATTTCAGAACCTTTGCCTTCCCTATTGTTTCCCTATCTAATCTCAGATCAAGCAAGCAAACCCTAGGTTAAATTGGGCACTCCCCACCCCACCCCTGCTCCATGTCTGCTTTTCTGTAACTTTATGCATTTAGAGTATCTTTAAAGCAGCAGTTAAGAGAAGAAAGAAATATGAATTTTTGGCCTATCCCAGCATATGAATGAAATAAAGAAAAATTAGGAAATGAATTTGGGGGAGTGAATAGTGAGTTAGTTTAACAGTTTACCTCGGAGAACACAACCATACCAAATGGAGGAAGCTTGAGCAATGTGAACATCGCCAATGATGGAGGCGCTGGGGGCCACAAAAGCATCCTTATGAACGTAAGGACCTTTGTCAAATACGTTCATCAGAGGTCGATGCCTAGACACTGAAATCCAACACAAAATAAATAGATAAACCCTAATTCAATTGGAGTAGATGAAAGGGAAATCAATGAAGAATGAAATGGTTGAGTAACGAACGCTGTTCCTGGAAGAGGTAGTTGCCTTGGAGACGAGAGCCGAGACGATCGAGGGCTTGGCCGGTCTCCCGGAACCAGAATCCGACGGTGTAGAAAGATCTCCCCAACGTTCCCATCTCTCTCAATCTGATGCTGTTCCCGTTCCTCTAACTAACCAATGGGATCTCAATCTCTCTCAATTTTGCTTTTGCAAACGCCACGTCTTCTATTCTTCACTCTTTAATTACCCACCAAAAATAAATTTAAGTCCTCTGGGTTTTTGGTATGATTTATCTACAATTTGAATTTGATCATTTGTATAGAAAATATGATAGTATAAAAATATGAATTTAATTAGTATGTACTGTAAATATAATTATTTATATTATTATCTAATTATAAATTATGATAAGAATAATTTTAAAGATAATTAAAATAAAAATTAAATATATTTAATAATATAATAATCTATGATTGATTGATAGAATAAAAAATAATAATTAAACTTTAGATATAAGATTTTAGTCTTATAAAGATTATAAGAGTCAAATATATGATAAGTTGTGACTTGTGATTGATAGTTAAAATACTTAACACTGAAAAAAAAATTGTTGGAAGATAAAAACCACCAATGCTATTTGATACGAAAAGGGATCCATACGAAACTGACGAATGAATTATTTTAACATAAAATTTATTTTTTATTTTTAAATAATGGCCCCTTTCTTCCCCCTCTCTCCTGTAACAAACTACAGTAAACAGATATCTCATCGTAGAACTACTCGTCAAATCATCGTCGCTGACATTGTTACTGTGTTCCGTCGTCGGCACCTCTAGATTAACGTCAAACCAAAGCGGTGGCGGCCTGAGATAGGTGTAGAGACCAAACAGCAACGCAGCGGAGAAATGAAGCAAAGAACCGTTGATGAACTATACTGAAGGACCGGTGGAGGAATGAGGGAGTGGTTGGAAGTGATGAAGAAGGAGCAGACGACGACAATGAGGAAGGAACAATGGTCGGTGGTGCGAAGGGTGTAGCAGGTGGTGGTATGGGTGTGGCGGTCTTCGTTTTTTCTGAAAGCAAGGTGGAGTAAGATGAAGAAAGATATTGGACCAGGCTTCATTTAATAAAAAAATAAAATAAAATAAAAAAGATGAAGAAAGACGATGTATGTTTTTTTTAATAATTAAATTGATACTAGGAGAGAAAGTTGACTTTTTGAATTCGCAAGGCATGTTAACCTCTCGTAAGAACTCATAAAATTACAATAACAGAAATTGTAACAATAACAGAAATCGTATTTGGTAGGATGATTTTCGAACCATGTGCACAGAACATTGCTTGAGCAGTGTTTTTATTTTCATAGATAAAAATCTTTTATACCAAATTCACGTTTCACTCTCTATCACACGAATAAAAAAGTTATAATGTAACTATCTTTTTTAAAAAAAATAAAAAAATTATATGAATTTATCGGATTTTGATTGAATAAGACAAAATTTGATACAGGAAATAAGGACAACGAATTTCTATCCTATTTTCATAGAATGATATTTTGACACCATTTTTTGACACCTGCTTTTGACACCGGCGTTATAGCGACACTGTAACAGTGACACTTTTGCAATTTTGACTTTAAAAAAAAATATTCACCTTTCTTAAGTACTAACATGTTTAGCCATTAATCATATAATAAACTGAATTAACCAAATATTTACATGATGTTGAAAATGATTATAAGCTTCAGGATGACTTATTAATCATATAATGAACTGAGTTAACCAAATATTTGCACGTGATTAACCAAATATTTATATGGTGTTAAAAATGATTGTAAGCTTCAGGATGACCCCATTAACCATATACTGAACTGAATTAACCAAATATTTGTACGTGATTAACTATATATTTACATGTTTGTGAAAAATGATTATAAGCTTCAGGATGACCCATTAACCATATATTGAACTGAATTAACCAAATATTTACACATGATTAACCAAATATTTACATGATTGTGGAGAATGGTTGTATGCTTCAAGATGACCCATTAACCATATAATGAACTGAATTAACTAAATATTTATATAGAATTAATCAAATATTTACATGGTTGTGAAAAATGATTGCAAGCTTCAGGATGAACCATTAACCATATAACGAACTGAACTAACAAAAAATTTACACGTAATTAACCAAAAATGTTAGTACTAAAAAAGCTAAATATTTTTTTTAAAAAAAGTGATCAAAATTGTGAAAATACAACCGCTATAGTGCGCTACAGTATCGGTGTCAAAAGTGGTGTGAAAATATCATTTCTGACTTTTCATATCTCCTTTTCATCCAGCTTGCTTTAATAAAAACTATGGGGTTTACTAGGATCAAGCTCGAGTTTTAAGTTAAAATTTGGAAAATTGGCGGAACTTGCTAAATTGTAGTTTCGTTAATGTGCTAAGGACTAAGGAGAACGTGATTCATGACAATTTAAAAAAAAAATATAATCATGCCCAAAAATAGCCTGTTTCTGATTACACAAAAAAAAAAAAAAAAAAAAAAAAACAGAGAGCCTGTTTCAGCCTTTCAGGAATAAGGGGTTCAATACAAAATAGGACTTATGAACCCATTGGGTCATTATTCGGTGGCAGTAAAATCGTAACCTCAAACCAGAAGATTTTAGACACGGATGGTTTTGCCAGAGGCCGAGAAGCACAAGTGCCACGGCACAATGACACAGAAATCAGAATGTTTATGGAACTTAATTCACACTTATATAATACTTCAGAGAGATCGTCAGTTCCTAAAAAACTCACCGCCTCAAGCTCTCAACTACGTAAGCAGCATACAGGTCCCTGCAAAAGGAACATCCATGTAAGAAAAATAAAATTAATCGTTCAATCCCCATCGGAAAAGTAAAATCATTAGAGATTAGAGCCAAGAATCCAAAACTAGACGTAAAATTTGCACAAGAGGAAGAAGGAAAGGAGATCACAGTAATGTAAAGGAAAATAGCTCACATGGAGTACTTGATGGCTTCAATGGCAGCTTCAGCTGGCAGAAAGTCTTCAACATCAACTTTTTTGTTCTCATTCTTCTTGTCTAGGTGCGGCAAGCTAAGGATATGCAACAAACCAGCGTATGTGGTCTTGATAGCATTGACAGAAGAAAGTGATTTAGGCATCTTAGAAATATAAGGACAAGTAATTTCTTGCACAAGCAGAAGACTAATCATGGATGTGTATAATTGGATATAAGTATGTACTGACATGCATATGTGTATGTGCTAAATGCAAATAACAGGATACAGTCCTCAAAGAATCTTCTGATTTCAGCTAGCCGGTGTGGAGGAAGCTCCTTGATGTCCGTGTAATGGCGGAACTCAGGGTCATCAGCACAAACTGCTATGATCTTGTCATCCTTCTCACCCTGCAGCAGAATTCACTATAAATTTTATTAGTTTTTCTCCAAATGTCTACTTTTACTGGAGACAGAAAATTATTCAAATTGTTCAATGTTGAAAACCTAATGAGATATTAAGGGAATAAAAGTTACAGCCAGATCACTGTAATATAATATCAGATGTATAGTTTTAACGTGATCCCTCAAATGGTTGAAGCATACATTTAACAATTTGCCTTGTACCCTTCAATCACACCACTACCCAAGATAAAATTGCACTAGGGAGGTTATGGTGACGAATTTCACCATGTCATGTCATGTCAAATACAAGGTAGGGCAATGCTTAAAGCCCCTTAGACTTCATGTCCAATTCACTAGCAGAGAAGCAACCGACCAGTTAATCAGCTAAATAAGTCACATGGCTTACTGGGCAGCCACATCTTAATTTTAAAAGCAGCCCTCACATGGTTCTTTTTCATTTTCCCAAACAGGGGGAAAAACAAATTACATATTAAAGTCAAGGAAGAGATAACTTTTACCTGGTCAATCATGGGCATTAGTCCAATAGCACGAGCTCGAAGGAAGGAACCAGGTAGTATAGGCTCCTTTTCAAAGTATAAGTTTCAATTTTAATATAGTTGAAATTTTGGCTGTAAACGGACATTTCTGTTAAATATCACTAACAAGAACTTTTAAGCATTGCTACCTGCATCAGAATCAGAACGTCCATAGGATCACTGTCCTCACAAATGGTTCTTGGGATAAAACCGTAGTTGTGTGGGTAGACAACTGATGAGTAAAGAACACGATCAACCTAAGTTATTCAACCCGTGTGTCAGTTACGCTCCAGTATGGACAGACAAAAAATTCACAGCCAGAAAAATAGCATTATCTATGTAAAGCAGGGTGGCAAATGATTACATCGAACCCTCAAGCCCAATAATAAGCATAATCTACCACAATTCAAAATTCAATGGGCACTACATTTAAACGCATTCAATTGCAGACAATCTATGCCTGAACAATTACAACAATCCAGATAATATTACAAGTACTGAGCTATCACTTATCCTGTGTGAATCTACAAGTCTATAAATCCAAATTCCTCTTTTGCAGCATTGAACATTAACGAGCTTACTTCTAAAAGCTAGACATTTTAAGATGTGCTGTTTCAAAGGCAACTGACCACTCACAATTTGGGGAAAATTTCTTGAGAATGTGAGAGTTTGAGTCATTTCAGCTTCGAAGTTGTAAAAATCCCATTAACAAGTGTAGCAAATGAGAATCTTATTCCCTTAAAAGAAAGTCCTTCATATTTTGCCAACGTATCAACTATCAAGAATGTGGAATGGAAGAAGGTGAATTTAAGTAATGAAAATGGAAACTACACCTTTATAAGTCCACTAGCCTTGTCCAGCTCATACTTAACCTTGCTGCCTTTACCAATTTCAACCACCTGCCATCGAAATCCATTAATTTCTCTTCAGAAAAATTTGATAGGAAACAAGAGTTTAGTGGAATAATCTATGTAGGTAAAATGTAAGACTTTTAGATCCAGACTGCAAGTGAGATCGCCATTTAGCACCCCACATCTCAAGCCACAAAATAAGATTTTCATTCACATAGGAAAAAAGATTAAATATTTGATGGATTTCTAGAAAAGATTAATATATGCCCCAAAAATCTGATGGCCATGATATTGCAAGAAACCTTCTGATAAGATTTTTTTCTAAAGTTTGTGAATGTAAGTTATAAAACAATGAAAACTTACAACATTGAAAACTGATGGAGCTCCTGGCCCTGCATGTATAAAAACATTTGAGAATTTTCAGCCAAATACTGCTACATCCATACTTCTTAGAAGTCTTAGACCTAACTAAAAAGAGCGTGTTAAAATTAATTAACGACTCTTGAAGCACAATAATCCCTTTTGCATTATGAGGAGAGAAAAATAGGTTTTTAGGCACTTTTTTTCTTTTCATTTTGGTAATGTAAGTAATGTAACGTCCTTCATTACAAAATGGCATCAGAGCGGCACCTCTCCCAGTACGGTGTGGTTCGGGGACGAACCAAGCTAAAGCTGGTGGGCATGTAACACCCGGGTGCCAACGAGGGCAGGGAGTGGTCGCCGGTGCAAGAAGGCACGGACAAGGAGCGGCTCCTGACAGACTTCTAGGTGGAGGGACACATGAATGAACTGATTACACATCGGAATGAGAGGGATCCTGAGACTGTATAGGTATGGGACTATAAAATTGAGGATGACTTATATGAATTGATTGGTACTACCTATACCAATAAGATGCATCTTCTTTTCGGTAGCCCATCACTTAAGAACTCCATAGTTAAGCGTGCTTCACTTGGAGCAATTTTGGACCCTATTGGTTTGTAGGGACAATCATCAACCCATAGGGCAGCCAAGGATGTTACAGGTAAGGACTAGGACACACTCTGTGGGCCTGGCAGAGCCCCAAGTGAACCCTCTAGATGGGGCTGGGGCAGGGAAATTAGGATGGAGAGCATTAGCGATGCATATCCTCGATTCCTACCAACCAAGCTATGGCCAAAGCATAAATTCATTATAATTAAAAGTGACAGAAAAATCCATGAAGTTACTGGCTGTACCAATCTCTAAGTCGTGCCAGGGGTGAGCAGCAACAGTTCTCCGTGACAGTGAAGAAAGTATTCTTTCATTGAGCTTAGTGTGAGGCAAACTCGAATTTCTTGCACTTGATCCTTCATGGTTAGCCATATTGACTTTCCCAGATAATGCTACATAAACATAAAAATCAAACACACACATAAACAAAATAAGAGGCTATCGGTCTAAACCATCATGAGTTATTGCAATTAAAAGTATAGTCATAATTCATAAGAATCCGCTTCAGATTTAAAGATAAAATCAGAAAGAACTAAGAATCTGATAGGGTTATGGGTATGGGTGGACCAGCTATTGGGCTCAAATAATGTGTCTTCTCCGTCATCTTCTCCTCTTCTGGTGTTCCCCTCGCTTTGAAGTATTTTTCAATGCAAAGCACCCACCAGTAGGAGGTCTTCTTTTCCGTCAAACACTGGAGTCTCCATCTCCGGCATCACTGGCTCTTGTCGAACATCCGGCGAGTCAGACCAATTGATAGAAACCCAATTCAATAGAAAAAGAAAACTGTATTATAGATTGAAAAAGGAAGAACTATTACAAAAGAGAAACCCCTTGTAATCCCTGAACCTCACTCTTTAGAGAAACCATTTTCTCTGCCTATAACAAAATTGCAACTAACTTTCACTCCTCCTCCCCCATGCTTATGTTGTATGGCCTGACATACTTGCCAACTCAGCACTTGTGTAACTGATTTATCCAAATCTCGGGCTTCCAATGATTTGAGCCCAATAGCTGGTCCCACCCACACCCAGTGCTCTATGCCTCTATCAGAATCTGTCTGCATGGGAGTGTATATAATCACATCAAAATATGAATTAATTAGACGTAGTTAAAGAATCGAGAACAAATTTAACATGAATAGTAACATCTATCAAGTACAAAAGATTGACGAATCGCCAAGAAGAAGCAAGAACGCGAACAACTAAGGCCAAGGCAATTCAATTAAGTTCTGATTAACAACAATAGTCAATTAGTCATTATCTATTCACAAGGGAGAAAAAGATAAGCAGAAAAATTGTAGGATCGTGATATTGATATTAACGACGATGAAAGCTGAAAAGGGTTAGGGAAGAATTGACTTACAGAGAAGCAGTGACTCTGTTTAGCGACTTTAGTCTCAGAGCCTGTGATTTTAGTCTTGGGCCCTCTGGTCTCAGCTCAGTGTCGTGGGATTAAAGCGGATTTTCATCTGACGGTTGTGGATGGAGATGTGATGTGAAATTTATAGGGAACAGGGAACATTCGGATTTTGTTTTGGACAATCTCCCCTGTGACTCTCTCAACTCCCTGTGATGTGAGATGCGATACCTACGTCTTGGGGTCCAACTTTCTTTATGCTTTTTTTTCCCCCTCTAAAAGAGGGGGAAAAATATAAAATGGATGATGCTAACCTCAATATCATATATGTAAGTTTAATTTTGATTTACTGTATGCAAAGTACTTTTCACACTAACATTCAACCGTAATTTATTGAATATATAATTTTCATATAGTTTACATAAAGATTTTAATTTTAATATATCGTCCCCGTAAAATTATTTAAATTGACAATCAATATAAATCAGCTTATGTTTGATATTTAAATTGATAATTATAATGTCAACGAAAATTGGATCAGTTTGTAAGGATAAAGATGTGGGGTGGAATTACTAGAATGAAAGAGCACTTGACTGGAAAGAAGGGTAATTGCAAAGTTTGTACTAAATGCCCAAAAGAGATAAGAGAAGAGTTGATTCAGTATGCCAAGAATAAAAAGAAAAAAGATAGTCAAGCATTTCAAAGGATGCGCAATGATCTTCTTGATGACTATGGTGATAGTGATGAAGACCGTGCTCTTGATGAAGGGGTTAGAGAAATTGCAACTAGGCTTGCTGACACTAGTGGACAGAATATTGCTTTAAAGTGGCCTATGGATCTCTATTATGGAAGACCCAAAACAGCAATTGAGGACAAGAAGAAAGTGAAACCAAGGCAAACAAGCATAAGTGAGAAATGTGTAAAGGAGGCTACTGCAGACATTCATCAATATATAGCTCGATTTTGGTATCAAGCTGGCTTGTCTTTCAACATGGTTAAGTTGGAAAGCTTTCATGAAATACTTACAGCTGTTGGAAGCTTTGGAAAAAATTTGAGGCCTCCATCTTACCATGAAATAGGAGTTCCACTCCTTAGCAAGGAGTTGGCTTACACCGAAGATTTGTTAAAAAAACAAAGGGCGCAATGGGGGAGATTTGGATGCTCCATTATGTCTGATGCCTGGACGGATAGAAAACAAAGATCCTTAATCAACTTCTTGGTGAACTGTCCATCGGGGACGATGTTCATTAAATCTATTGATGCCTCTGACATTGTGAAGACCGGAGAGAAAATATTTGAGTTGCTTGACTCCATTGTGGAAGAGATTGGAGAAGAAAAGGTTGTTCAACTTATAACGGACAATGGAAGCAATTATGTTCTTGCTGGTAAGTTACTAGAAGAAAAGAGGCCACATTTGTTTTGGACTCCTTGTGAAGCCCACTGCATAGATTTGATGTTGGAGGACATTGGGAAGCTCCCTTCTATAAAGAAGACAATTCAAAGGGCAATATTTCTTGTTGGATTCATCTACAACCATTCAAGCACCTTTAGCCTATTGAGGTACTTTACCAACAAAAGAGAATTAGTGAGACATGCTGATGAGCCTCTGTTTTACTGGTTTTATAACTAGTAAAGACCTGGGCTTTGTGCTTATTTTATATCATTTTCACCCAAATTAGACTTGATTGTTCCTAAGTAGTATTTTGAGTCTGTAAATTGTTTTTATGTTAATTTAGTTGTTTTAGAGTTGAATAATTATTTACTTTTATTTTCTATTTTCAGGTTAATAAAAAGTAATAAACTGGAGCCGCTCGCCTGCGAATAATCTCTCGCCCACGAGTATTGCAACCATGAAAAAGTCGAGACGATCACGGCTTGCCGTGTTGAAGATCACACCGTGGCAATTCTGAAGTTGAAGAGTTCGCCCCGCGAGCAATCCTTCGCCTCGCGAGTCTTGGAAGATCAGAAGCCATCACGGTTTGGGCGTGTTGAATGCCACGGGCGTAACAGTTGGAAGCTGAAGAGTTCGCCTCGCGAATGATGTGCTCGCCTCGCGAGAAGACAAAGAGTTGCAGACCTTTCATGTAATTCGCCTCGCGAGCAGTGATTCGCCTCGCGAGTACTCTGACTCCAGAAACGTGTATATAAGCATGTTTAGGCAGAAATGAGGAGATGGTCAGAATTAGCCAGCTTTGGCTAGTTTCTGAGCTAATCTTAGTTAGCCTTTTGTTTTCTCTTTTAGTTATGTTTTGTTTTCCTTTTGTAATGGAGAATTAATCTCCTAGATTAATCTACTGTGATTGGTTCCTGTTAAGACTTGAGGTTTCTGTAATCCTGTTTCATTTCCTTTTCTCTTTTCAATGCCATGCTTTATATTTCTGTTTGCTTAATTCAGGAGTATATTGTGTTGTGTTGGTTTATCTCGGTGATATCATGTTCCTATATATAATCGCGTTTGCTTAATTCGCGTGTGTTCGTTTCGTGTTCGCTTAGTTCACGAAGGGCTTAACCCCGTTTGCTTAATTCGGGAATAGGGATATATATCTGTAGTAGTGGTTCCGCTTGTGAATTGTTGCTACAACCGGGAGGGGATTAGAATTTGCTTAGGGTTGCATGAACCGATGATAGTTGGGAAACCAAAAGCAGTAGGTTAATCGTTTTAGCTTATTTGGTAACTGCTCTATTTTCTTGTTTTGTTTTCTGTTTTGCTTCTTTATTTTATTTTAATCTCAAAACCCCCATTTCTAACTTTTTCTGTTAATAATAACAACACCTAAAAGAGTCCTTGAGAGACGATCCGAGTTGTCGCTCTATACTACATTATTTTGTAAACGCTCGTTCTTTTTGGCGCGTGGCGACAGCGCGGTCACATGCAGTAACTCGATTTGCCACATCTTTCCTCACATCGGGATAATTTCCTCACATCTTTCAGTTATTGATGGGATAATTTCTTACACGTGTCATACTATACTTCAGCAAAAATTTTCAGATTCAAAAATTAGCCATTAATGGCAATTTATGCCTAATAAATGATTCAATTGCGTTGGGTGGCATTGTTGTAAATTGATAGCTCACACATCCCATTTTCGTCCTACGGCGTAAGAGCTGACCCCTTTTTTCATCCTCTTTCTCTGTAACAAAATAAAACTGACCCTCTCCCTCTTTTCCTCAAATTTTGAATTTTGAATTTCAAATCCCCTCTTTAGCTCGCCTCTCTTTTCCCTTATCCTCTTTTCATAAACTTTCATCACTCACTCTCTCCTTTTTTTTCTATTTTTTCTTCCACTTCTCTCATTATTGTTTTGCTTCGGATACTCTTTCAGATGCTCATCCATGGAGCCAAGCGGGTACCGTTGATAGCAGGTCCTCTGTCCGGCGTCATAATCGATATGCTCAGGTTTGTTTTGCTTTCAAATCCCGCTTCTCCATCTGATGGTGGGTTGCTCGAATCCGCAAGCGAACGGCTTCGTCGTCAAGTAATAAAAAGATCGATCCCATAGAGACCGTGATCTCAAATAACAATCATTTATTAAATCAATTAAGCTGGACTATATAAAAAAAGATTTGGATTTTAAAGGATTAACTAACAATTCAAATATTTAAAACGCAATCAAACAAAAATTTCAAATTCAAAAGAGATTCTCAGGAATTGGGTTACCAACAAGACTGCTCATGTTACTAAATTGACTACCCCTCTTGTTAATTATCGAAATTTGCTTTGAAGGCGAATCTATCCTAAATAAGTTAATATTCCCTCTCGGGATACAAGAACCGTGCCCAATTAAACCAACCCCTACTCTCGTGGTAATTGAATTTAAATTGAACCCTTTAAGCTCTGTGACAATTCGTGAACCCTCGAAGGACCGCTTCTAACTCTCGTGATTTAAGTCCTAAGTTTGATTCCTATAGATCCAATACCTAAGTTCACCGCTAGATTCATCCTTCGAGTATCTATGACATGCAAATAAGTGCGCACCAAATTCACAAGTAATTCATGTAATAGGAGTCATATCGAAAACAAATTGAAGTTAACAAGAAATAAAACGTCAATTCATAACATACAACAAATCTTGAGCATAGCCCCAATTCCTAGAAATAAAAACGACTACTCAAGCATTGTCATGTTCATAGCAAGCTTGATTAACAAAATCATAAAAGAAAACCTAAGAGAAGAGAAGAAATTGAGAAGAAGAAAAATCCTAGTTTTTGCCTAAGGTAGCAGCCCAAGGGATCGTATTTTCGAGCCTAATTGCTCTATTTATAGAGTAGGGTAACTTGAATCCCAAGCAATTACAAAATCAGATCAAATCAGGTTTTAAAATTCCAGATATTGCGCGCCACGGCCGTGACAGATTCTGTCTTGGAAAACTTGGCACTGATGGCCTGTCACGACCGTGATGGCCATCACGGCCTGGCCGTGACAGGTTCTGACTTTTTCGTTCTTTCCTTTTCAGCCTTGCTCGATCATGACCGTGATGGCTGTCACGGCTAGGCCGTGATGGGCTTTGTTTCGCTCATTTTTCTTACTATTCAAGCTCCGTCTTCATGCAAGCTCCAACATAAATGATCCCGAGCATTTTAATCCTCAATTCCTGCACACAAACACCACAAAACCGCCTTACCCGTTCCAAGGTAAAAACTAACAAAAATCAAATTAAAAATGTCTAAACTACATGAAAATGCATGCAATATGATAAAAAAATATGAGGTGTAATCACACTTATCAAACTACCCCAAGCTTAAGATTTTTCTTGTCCTCAAGCAATAACTAAGGCTAGACAAGATAAACAATCAGAGCATGGACAATGAACCAAGAACCCGAACAACAAATCCAAGTAACAGGCTTATCGGAATAAGTAACCAAGAGACAATCAACTTCAAGTCCAATTAGAAGCTTAGGTTCTCTAGATTCATACCTCTCACTAATTCGGGCACTCTTCTCACCTCACTCAAGTGTTTAGGGACATTTGACAATTCACTCAATTTCCTCAAGGAAGGTACCCTACCATAAGCTTGACTATTAACCAAATCTCTACTTTATTAATGAAAACACATAGGAATCAAGAGGTATTTTATTTTGGTTGTAATGGGGCCATGGGATTAATTGTTAGGTGGGGAAATCAAGAAAGGGAAAATTCAAGAAGGCTAAACAAAATATCAAACAATGCAAAGCATGACAGCCTTCTAAAATACCTTTTTGGGCTTTAATTCACTTTCGACCTTTCTTTCTTTTTTCTTTTTTTCTTTATTATTTATTTCTCACTTTCTTTTTCTCATCACCTTCTCTATTTTTTTTTTGTTTATTTTATTTTATTTTATTCAATTTGGAGAAGGGTAGATTTCCAACTTAAGAGAAATATTTTTCTAACTTTTTCATCCCACAATTTATTTTTCAAACCACCTTTTTAACCTTTTTGTAATAATTTAAAAGGTGTCATACCAAGCATCATTCATCAAAATAAATCAAGGTACCAAGAAAAGCATTTTATTCTATTAGGCTCAAAATTGGGTAACTAAGGGGTAGCATTTAATCAATCAAAGCTTAGAAGGCCAGAAAAAATACCTAGTGCCTCAATCATTTTCAGATATGTTTTCAAAAATTTTTAAGTTTTAAAACGGTTTCAAGTCATGTTCTAGAGAACACAATCCAAGAGGAATAAAACACTCAATCACAAAGAATGTGGTAGATTTAGTGAGTACCCATTTTAGACTCCAAAATCTCACATTTAGTAGTTTAAAATCAATGAGAAACACAAATCTAAGGAACCACATGCTAATTATCAACTATCAGAAGACCATCTCAA